>PISX010005882.1:0-103090 GCA_004024625.1 Mellivora capensis | reverse complement strand
GACTTGGGCGAAAAGCAGATGCTTAACTGACTGAGCCACCCAGGCGCCCCCACTATAAGATAATTTTAAAAGAGATATAAGAAGTAAACTTTTTTTTAAAAGATTTTATTATTTATTTCACAGAGATCAAAAGTAGGCAGAGAGGCAGGCAGAGAGAGAAGAAGGGAAGCAGGCTTCCCGCTGAGCAGAGAGCCCAATGTGGGACTCCATCCAAGGACCCTGGGAACATGACCTCAGCTGAAGGCAGAGGCTTAGCCCACTAAGCCACCCAGGTGCCCCGAGAAGTAAACTTTTTTTTAAAATAAAGATTTTATTTATTTATTTGTCAGAGAGGGAGAGAGAGAAAGAGCGAGCACAGGCAGACAGAGTGGCAGGCAGAGGCAGAGGGAGAAGCAGGCTTCCTGTCGAGCAAGGAGCCCGATGTGGGACTTGATCCCAGGACACAGGGATCATGACCTGAGCCGAAGGCAGCCGCTTAACCAACTGAGCCACCCAGGTGTCCCAAGAAGTAAACTTTTTTTTTTTTTTTAAAGATTTTATTTATTTATTTGAGAGAGAGAGCAGTGAGAGATAGCATGAGCGAGGAGAAGGTCAGAGGGAGAAACAGACTCCCCGTGAAGCTGGGAGCCGGATGCGGGACTCGATCCCGGGACTCCGGGATCATGACCTGAGCCGAAGGCAGTCGTCCAACCAACTGAGCCACCCAGGAGTCCCAAGAAGTAAACTTTTAACAAGGAAGATGAGCTTCGGGAAACATTGCTTACGGAAACTCATTTTTTTCCTTCCTCTTTTAGAAAGTGGCACCAGCATTGATACGTCTGCTAGTTTTGGAGAATATATTTCTTATACCATCGCATGATATATATCTCTTAGTAGGAGCATATATTAAATACCGAGTTGCAAAAATGGTGCAGGGAAGAATGACAGGTAAGGTGATTTATCTTTTCCTTTTTTTTTTTTTTTTTAATTTATTTATTTGTCAGAGACAGAGAGAGAGAGCGAGCACAGGCAGAGGCAGAGGGAGAAGCAGGCTCCCTGCCGAGCAAGGAGCCCGATGTGGGACTCGATCCCAGGACGCTGGGATCATGACCTGAGCCGAAGGCAGCTGCCCAACCAACTGAGCCACCCAGGCGTCCCGATTTATCTTTTCCTAAGATGAACATTTCCCAGATCCTTCCTGCTGACAATAAGAGAAGCAACTCCTATCTTTTTTTTTTTTAAGATTTTATTTATTTATTTGACAGAGAGATCACAAGTAGGCAGAGAGGCAGGCAGAGAGAGAGAGGAGGAAGCAGGCTCCCTGCTGAGCAGAGAGCCCGATGCGGGGCTCGATCCCAGGACCCTGAGATCATGACCTGAGCAAAAGGCAGAGGCTTTAACCCACTGAGCCACCCAGGTGCCCTGAGAAGCAACTCCATCTTATTCATACAAATACTTCTTTATGTTTTTAGATTTTGTGATGAAGTATTCCTTAATTGCTGTATTTGAGATAATACTGTGCAGAGATTGTCCCCATGTCTTGAACAGACTAATGCTTAGCCTGGTGCCTATAGGCATCTAAATTCTCTGTTAAAACCACAGCCAAATATTTACTAGATTTTGTACAGCAAGTGAGGACACTTTACCAGAAGGGACTTGAATGCTCTTTGCAGAAGTTATTTCTTGAGAAACTCAGTTCATTCACTGAAAACTTAACACTCTTTATAAACTCAATGGGAGTTATAAAGTGTGCATTGACTCCATTAACCTTAGTCCTTTCCTTCCTTCCTTACTGGGGATCCTTCTTGATACTTTCAGTTCACTGTTTTTTAAGAATGCAAGCGATGTCAATGATAAACTCATATAGTAACCCCCTCAGTGGCTAATGTCAAAATTTATCATAGGGGGAAGGAAAGTAGGAGCAGATCATACTCTTACTTAGGTGTGCTTCCTGATTTTCCTGTTATAATCCAACAATACATTGTTGTCTCTTATAATGGCTGCTCTGTTACATTTATAAAGTATCTTTCGTGTCTTACAGAGGTGGGATTTCCCCTAGAACACTATACACTGGAATTGCAAGATGACAGAGTTGCATGTAATTGGTCTCTTTCTGGGAAAGTGGCTTTACTGGATGAGAAAAGAGCTATTGTGACTGCTGTCCAACTGGGCCAAACTAACCTTGTCTTTGTCCATAAAAGTATCCTTTTCAAGTTTTAGCTGTCAGTGTTTCCCTGAGCATGCAAGACATGTTCCTTGGTAAAGTAATTTGTTAAGATTATACTTACTTTGTATACGTTTTATTTTTTAACAAAGAACTATAAATTATTATTGTCAGAACTTCTAACAAAGGGAAGGTGAGGAAAAGAATAGTTGGAACGTGGCATCTGTTGACTTCGATGCTTATTTGCAACCTCAATGAAATTATAATTATGCTGGGAAAAGCAGCTTGAAGAAACTTCTGTGAATTTTGTTTAATTTGTTCATTCCCATTTCCACATGCATATTTTAGAAAAGATGGTATGGTATTGTCTGCAGTGGATCCTTAATTAATATTTGTTAAATTGAGTTGAGAGTAATTTTTAAAAATTCACTAAACCTGCTCTGTAATGACTGAACAAAGAGAGAGATTTAGAGCTCCGTTATAGTCAAAGAAAACAGAAAGAAGGTTTATTTTATTTATTTATTTTTTTAAAGATTGTATTTATTTATTTATTTATTTATCAGAGAGAGAGAGCGAGCAAGCACAGGCAGACAGAGTGGCAGGCAGAGGCAGAGAGTGAAGCAGGCTCCCCACTGAGCAAGGAGCCCAATGTGGGACTCGATCCCAGGATTCTGGGATCATGACCTGAGCCGAAGGCAGCAGCTTAACCAACTGAGCCACCCAGGTGCCCCCAGAATGAAGATTTAAACAAAATTGAAATATTTGGACTCCAGGGGCGCCTGGGTGGCTCAGTGGGTTGGGGCCTCTGCCTTTGGCTCGGGTCATGATCCCAGGGTCCTGGGATCGAGTCCCGCATGGGGCTCTCTGCTCAGCAGGGAGCCTGCTTCTCTCTCTCTCTGCCTGCCTCTCTGCCTACTTGTGATCTCTCTGTCAAATAAATAAATAAAATCTTTAAAAAAAATATTTGGACTCCATTTCTCAATGTCTGATTTTGAAATATGTCCTATTTTTGAATATTTAAATCTGAAAGAAATTAATTCATTTAGCAAATATTTATTATAATCCTCCAATAGGCTCAACATTGTTCTGAGTGCTGGAGAGGCGGACTGCTAGTTTACTCCGGGTAGTTAGGGAAGTCTTCTGTGAAAGGCAGCCCTGCAGCGGTGGGTCATGCAGACACCTGGGTGAAAGCTCCAGGAGGAGGAGACAGCAGTTGCCAAGTCGGTGAGGTGGAGCGTGTCTGTCTGGTTAAAGATGAGCAAAGATGGTGGTGAGACCGGAGTGCCGAGAAGAGGGGCAAAGTAGGAGAGGTGGTGGAGTGGGGGAGGGAGGGAGTTATGTGGCACCTAGTAGGCTAGAAAAGTACAGTATTGCTTGTATAATCATATTAGCGCCTTATATTACTTGTCTAAAACATATTAAGGAGAGTTTTGGGTCCACAGTTTTGTTTTTTTCGTCATTTTAAGGTGCATAGGACATTGGTCAACAGATACAATAGTACTTACAAAACTAGTCATTCAATATTTGAGCCCCAGCTGTGTGTCAGGTGCCTCCCTGAATTCCCCAGGCAGACGTATATGACCCTCCCCCCAATATTCTCAGGTCATATTGTTATGTATTCCAAAGTAGTAGATATTAAAATACAGTATACTTGGGCGCCTGGGTGGCTCAGTGGGCTAAGCCTCTGATTTCGGCTCAGGTCATGATCTCAGGGTCCTGGGATCAAGGCCTGCATCGGGCTCTCTGCTCGGCGGGGAGCCTGCTTCTCCCTCTCTCTGCCTGCCTCTCTGCCTGCTTGTGATCTCTCTCTCTCTGTCAAATAAATAAAATGCAGTATACTTATCTATTTATATGTCTTCCTTGAGGATATGGATGGTGATATTCATAATTTCTTCCAGCACCTAGCTTAGGGCGACTGGTGGTACTGTTCATAGAGATTGGGTAGAGAACAAGAGAAGCAGCAGGTTTAAGGGAAAAGAAAACTAGGTTACTTTTTCACAAGTTAACCTGAAGTACCTGTGGGATAGAAATGCCAACAGATATTTTACTTTTATTTTTTAAAAGATTTTATTTTATTTATTTGATTTGATTTATTTGAGAGAGAGCGTGTGCCTTAGAGAGCACAAAGGAGGGGGGAGAGATAAAGGGAGAGGGAGAAGCAGACTGCCCACTGAACAGGGAGCCTAAGGCGGTGCTCCATCCTAGGACTCCTGGATCATGACCAGAGCCAAAGGCAGACACTTAACTGAACCACCCAGGCACCCCCAACAGATATATCTATTATGCATCTGGAGGAGAAAGATTCAGGATAAAGATAGGTATTTGAGATCAGTTTATGGATAGGTGACAGTTGAAGCTGCTGTTGTAGATAAAATCACTGCAAGTGTATAGAGTAAGATGGGAAGAGGAGCAAAGGCCGGCTTCTAAGGTTCATATGGAAAAAGAGGAATTCTTTTTTTTTTTTTTAAGATTTTATTTACTTATTTGACACTCAGAGATCACAAGCAGGCAGAGAGGCAGGCAGACAGAGAGAGGAAGGGAAGCAGGCTCCCTGCTGAGCAAAGAGGCCAGTGCAGGGCTTGATCCCAGGACACTGGGATCATGACCTGAGCCGAAGGGAGAGGCTTTAACCCACTGAGCCACCCAGGCGCCTTAATCAGAATCTTAAGCAGACACTGTGTTAAGTGCAGAGCCCACACAGCGGGGCTCAGTCTCATGACCCTGAAATCATGACCTGAGCTGAAATCAGGAGTTGGACACTCAACCTACTGAGCCACCCAGGTGCCCCAAGACGTGAGAACTTTGATGAGATAGGAGAAACTTGAACATGTCTGTAAGGTAAACAGAAAGATAGCGCAGATGTGGGAGAAAGGAGGGTCAGTGGATGATGGAGCAAGGTGTCTGAGGGGTAAGAGAAAATGAGTTTCAGAGCACATGGAAGGATTGGGTGGAAGGTCTCTTACTCTGACAAAGGAGGAATACATTGGTTTAGCGATTTGTCCAGATCTGTTTCCTCATCTGTAAAAGTGGAGGGAATGTTGTGTCTTTGAATTTCCTTCTAGCTCTTACATTTTATGAACGTTAGATTAGAGTACATATCAGAACCAAACCTAGATTGCCACAGAGGTGCCTGTACAGGCTCTAAAAGATTTGTTTTAATGACTAGATAAAAGTGATCTTTAATTGACATGTCAATTGTTTGTATATCAATAGCTCATTTGGAATTTTGAGGCAGTTTTAAAAGTTTGACCCCTCAAGTGGATTAAATATTATTTTACTTCCATTATCACAATGGATTACAGTAGTGATAAATTGTAATCTAGTGCATGGCTGAATTACTACACTTCCTAAATTAGTGTACTTGGAATGATTGAGTGTTTTCTGTTCAGTTATCTCAGTTATATATTTTTTCTTAGCTTTTGGGTGTAGTATATTTTAGAGAGGGAAGTATATTCCTGGGAGTATATTCCTGATTCTGTATAGGATAATAACAGAATAAGTTTGTATTTTTGCTAGGATTTAACTGAAAGGGTAGTGGATAATATGGTGTCTAAGTGACTAGCAGTATCTTTCATGACAAAGAGAAAACATTTGGTAATAAAGATTTACCGTAGATACCGTAGATAATGGAGAATCAACTAGTAACTTTTATTTTTTTTAATTAATTAATTAATTTATTTGACAGAGATCACAAGTAGGCAGAGAAGCAGGCAGACAGAGAGAGAGGAGGAAGCAGGCTCCCCGCTGAGCAGAGAGCCCGATGTGGGGCTCGATCCCAGGACCCTGAGATCATGACCTGAGCCGAAGGCAGAGGCTTTAACCCACTGAGCCACCCAGGTGCCCCACAACTAGTAACTTTTATTTTTTTTTTTAAGATTTTATTATTTATTTGTCAGAGAGGGAGAGAGCGAGCGAGCACAGGCGGACAGAGTGGCAGGCAGAGGCAGAGGGAGAAGCAGGTTCCCTGCTGAGCAAGGAGCCCGATGTGGGACTCGATCCCAGGACGCTGGGATCATGACCTGAGCCAAAGGCAGCCGCTTAACGAACTGAGCCACCCAGGTGTCCCAACCAGTAACTTTTAAAACTGTCTGCAGAGCCTGAGGCAGATTGCTGGCTGGATGGCAGGTCATTCCCCTCCCTCCCCATTTTCAACAGCCAGAGTGATGCCACTTTGTCCTGCTTTCCATAATGGTCACCTCATGTAAGAATTTACTTGGAGAAAGAGTTCTACAGCTAAATGAATACTAAAAGTATGGAGAGTTATCTTTTTGTATCATTCCATCTTCCTTAAATTTGAAATTCAAGAGTACCTGATTCCTATTATGACTGAGTTCCTCAGACTTTTCTCAGAAATGTACACATTTAAGTTTTTGCTTCCCAAAGGATAATAAAAGATAGGATTTTTGTTTGTTTCTGTTTGTGCATTTATTATTTTTTTCTTCAGTAGCTCACATTTGTCTTTTCACCCAACTCTGATTCATATGATTTCCTTAAGCAAAAATTAAGATGTCCATATGCGATCTGTGTCTGGACTCCCAAATTGCACCATATATGTTGTGGAGCCTGGATTTTTAGGTATTTATTTATTTATTTATTTTTAGAGAAAGGTTGGGAAAAAGAAGAGCAGATAGAGAGGGAAAGAGGGAATCTTAAGTGGGCTCCATGCCCAGCTCAGAGTCCAACTCAGGGCTCAATCTTACAAGCCTGAGATCATGACTTGAGCTGAAAGCAAGAATCAGTCGCCCAATCGACATAGCCACCTAGGGTTCCTGGAGTTTCAGGTATTTTTAGATAACGATTTTCAGAAAGCTAAATAGCTTTGACTATTTCATTAAAATGAGTGCATTAAAAACTAGAGTACTTCTTGAACCTTCAAATTTAACTTTCCTTTGACATGTTTTCTCACATTGTTATGGTTCCATGCTGCCTGCAAGAGTGACACATCTTGAAACACTGAAAAAATATGAAGACCCATGTGTGGTACAATATTGGGTTAGAAAAAGAGACTTCATACAAAAAGAAAAGAGTACTGATGTCCTTAGGTCATATCAAACTGGTCTGACTGAAAGAAGCTGAAATCTTGCCTGACACAAACGAGCAAAACTGGTGTGTTTCATAGACAGAGTGAGTGAGAGGGTTTCTTTCTACGTGAGATTGACTAAATTAAGCCAGGATCTATAGGATTCCAAATTATTCAATTTGATGGAGGCAGCTAAAGGATCAAGCTTAGAAATAATCTCCATCTATTTCTTTTTTAAAAAAGATTTTATTTATTTGACAGACAGAGAGCACAAGTAGGCAGAGAGGCAGGCAGAGAGAGAGGAGGAAGCAGGCTCCCCGCTGAGCAGAGAGCCCGACGCGGGGCTCGATCCCAGGACCCTGAGATCATGACCGGAGCTGAAGTCAGAGGCTTAACCCACTGAGCCTCCCAGGTGCCCTGGTATTTTTAAATTCATTGTAGAAAATGAACGTTCTCTTCTGATGTTTTTCATGAGAGACAGAGAGGCAGAGGGAGAAGCAGGCTCCCCAAGGAGCAGGAAGCCAGATGCGGAATTTGATCCCAGTGCCCTGGGATCCTGACCTGAGCCGAAGGCAGACACTTAACCATCTGAGGCACCCAGGTGCCCCAAAGGAGGCGGCGGGTTGGTCCAAAGGGTGAGGTTCCACCCAGACTTGAACTTGGATCGTTGGAATCAGAGTCCAGAGTGCTCACCATTACACCATGGAACCGCCGCCTCTGATATTTTTGTTGCTTGATTCATATACAGGTTTCACAGTTCAGCCTGGAGACCGATGGAGTCTAGAGGTGGGACAGGTGTATGTCATTACAGTAGAAGTGTTTGATAAAAGCAGTACAAAGGTCTATATTTCAGATGTGAGTGTCTCTTGTATTTTTCTAGCCCCAGGTATGGATAACTTCTTGAGTGGGCCACCTTTCTGGCTAGGAAGGCTTTCTTTTTTTTTGCTTCCAGACCTTACTTTTAAAGTTACAAAAAATAAAAAAAAATGAAGTTACTACTTTATTAGGATTATTAAATAGTTCTGTCCTTTAGGAAAGCTAAACTGAAAGTAAAATATATAATTCAGTCAGAATTCTAGGAAAGAGTTGAAGGGAAGGCCAAGACATTTTGGAGGGTGTCTCATTCTCGGGCTCCCTCGGAGTCGTCGCCTCTGTTTGGCAGTGGTTCGAGGAACAGTGGAGTCCCAGGGGACAGGACTGCACTTACCCTCCAGCGCCCTTTGGGTTTTTTTCCCTGAAAAAATGTTAACTTATGGAATGGCAAAAATTATACCAAAATTTATATAAACTTTGACTCTATTTCTGATCACTTGCCATTAATGGATCGTTCAAGTACCATTTTAAAATTACATCTTTCCAACTTAGCATTTCCATAAGGAGAGCAAAAATTTTGTTTTTATTTATCCCCAGAGTGCATAGCCACACTTTTAATGCTTTGGGATTAAGATGGCTGTTGGGAAAAAGCAAACATCTCAGTTTTGTGTCACTATTGGGCTGATTCACAGAATCTCAGGATCATGTACCAGTTCCGAAGGGAGTTCTTTGAGGAGCAGCTCACTACTGTGAATGGGTCTTACCACGTAGTCAAAGCCTTGAAAAGTGGTGTCCTGGTGATAAATGCATCCCTGACTTCCATCATCTACCAGGTAAGAATTAAAAGGGCAGTCTTTGAATCCCCCAAACACTGATGAGCCTCGGCTGACTTACTGATTTGTAGGCAGACACATGGTCTGTCCCATTCCACCTTTCATAAACTTGAAAAAGGAACTGACGACCAGTACACTCCGTTGTTTGTACCCATGCAGATTCTCTGTTGCCGTCTTTGTTATCGCTCATGTCTGCATTTGTGCTCATTGTGTGGATATACCATTTGAGGTTCCTTTAAAAAATTATTTCATGTCTGCATTTCCATGTGTTGTCAGGCTTACGTAGAGTACTTTCTCTTCTGAAGATCCAAAGGGTTAATATATCAATTTATTTAACCATGCCACTAACAGTGAACTTTTTGCATTCCCATTTTTTCACTGTTGTAAATTCCATAACTGAGTTTCTTTGTATAATTTTTTTTTGCTTAATTTTCATATGGCATAATGCCAGAAATGGAATTACTGGGCAAAAGGATAAAGTATGAATATGTTTCTACTGTCTCTAAAATGCATGAGTTTCTGGTTTTGTTTTGTTTTGTTTTGTTTTTTATTTGTGTAAGGATGAGAGAGCACAAGCAGGGGGAGTGGCAGGTAGAGGGAGAAGCAGGCTCCCCACTGAACAAGGAGCCAAAGGCCGACACTTAGCAGATTGAGCCACCCAGGTGTCCCAAGTTTCTGTTTTTTAATAGCCCGCCATGTCCTAGACTTCCTTTTTTTCCATGGATCTTTTCATCTGGTTGTTTAAGATAAAACCCCAGGGGTGGTCCTTGACTCTCCCTTCCCCTCACCTGCTGCATTTAGTACAATATTGAATGCCCTGTCAGTTCTCAGTATCTCTCAAACCCATTTCTTAGTAACCCCACAGTGTCTTTTTTTTTTTTTTTTTTGAAGATTTTATTTATTTGAGAGACAGAGTGAGAGAGAACATTGAGCAGGGTGAGGGGCAGAGGGAGAAGCAGATTCCCTGCTGAGCAGGGAGCCCAATGTGGAGCTCAGTCCCAGGACCCTGGGATCATGACCTGAGCTGAAGGCAGACACTTAACCAACTGAGTCACCCAGGAGCCCCGAGAAATGAACAGATTTCTATACGTTGATTTTGTATTCTGCAAATTTACTGAATTCATTTATTAATTCTGGCAGTTTTTTGGTGGAGTCTTTTGAGTTTTCTGTGTATAGTATCATGTCATCTGCAAATAGTGAAAGTTTTACTTCTTCCTTACCAATTTTGATGCCTTTTCTTTCTTTTTTTTTAAATTTTTAAGATTTTATTTATTTACTTGAGAGAAAGAGAGAGTGAATGAGAGAGAATGAGAGGGGAGAAGGTCAGAGGGAGAAGCAGACTCCTGGGTGAGCAGGGAGTCCTGGGACTCCAGGCCGAAGGCAGTCCCTTAATCAACTGAGCCACCCAGACGCCCCTGATGCCTTTTTTTTTTTTTTTTTAAGATTTTATCTGTTTGACAGACAGAGATCACAAGTAGGCAGAGAGGCAGGCAGAGAGAGAGGAGGAAGCAGGCTCCCCGCTGAGCAGGGAGCCCGATGCGGGGCTCGATCCCAGGACCCTGGGACCCTGAGATCATGACCTGAGCCGAAGGCAGAGGCTTTAACCCACTGAGCCGCCCAGGCGCCCCACCCCCTGATGCATTTTATTTCTTTTTGTTGTCTGATTACTGTGGTACTACTTCTAGTACTATGTTGAATAAAAGTGGTGAGAGGGGCGCCTGGGTAGCTTAGATGGTTAAGTGTCTGCCTTTGGCTCAGATCATGATCCCAAGGTCCTGGGACTGAGCCTGTGTTGGGCTCCCTGCTCCGCTGAGAACCTGCTTCTCCCTCTCCCTCTGCCATTTTCCCTGCTTATGATCTCTTGCTTGTGTTCTTTCTCTCTCAGACAAATAAAACCTTAAAAAAAAAAAAAAGTGGTGAGCGTAGACATCCTGGTCTTGTTCCTGACCATAGGGGAAAAGTTCTGTTTTTCCCCATTAAAGATGATGTTAGCTGTGGGTTTTTCATAAACAACCTTTATTATGTTGAGGTATATTCCCTCTAAACCCACTTTTTTGAGGGTTTTTATCATGAATGGATGTTGTACTTTTTCAAATGCTTTTTCTGTGTCTATTGAAACGATCATATAGTTGTTTTTTTTTAAGATTTTATGTATTCATTTGAGAGAGAGTTGTGGGTGAGGGGAGGGGCAGAAGGAGAGGGTGAATCCTCAAGCAGACTCCCCACTAAACATGGGACCTGACATGGGGCTCAGTCACACGACCCTGAAATCATGACCTGAGCTGAAACAAGAGTCACACACTTAACTGACTGAGCCACCTGGGCGCCCCTCATGATAGCAACATTTACTTACTTCGTTTATAGAAAGAAACTGGTTGAATAATTCATTAGCACACCATTTGCTGATGCTTTGAATATGAATGGATTATAAAAACAGTCCTTATAAAATCTATTTTGTTCCTTTTTTTCCCGTTCTTATAGAATAAAAATATTCAGCCTATAAAATTTCCAATCATACATCAGCAAGAAGTGAATATTTATTTTCCCATCAAGCTTACACCCAACTTTCTGGCATTTCCTCATCATCCTATGGGAATATTATATCGGTATAAAGTGCAGGTATGGTGTTCTATTATATGAGAATTTACAAAGAGATAAGTCAGTTTCTCTGTTAATTTAGTTTATTGAAATTTGGTTAATGTTAATTTTTATTTCTCCCTGACCCTAATAATGTAATTCCGTCCCTGGTGATAACTAAGTCGTGTTCTTGAATGCTATCGTAATAAGACTTGCTGTACTTTCTGTCTCTCTTCCATGTATCCTTTGCTTGGGACTTTTGTAAGGTTTTTGTCAAGCTCCCCTGTGCTCTTTTTGACATTTTGTGATACTTCCAATTACATAACGTCCTTTTAGCTTCTCTTGCTCATTTAGCTACTTTACTATAGCATCACAGCTTTTTTGTTTTTTTCTTTAAAGATTATTTCTTTATTTATTTGGCAGAGAGAGACACAGAGAGACAGAGGGAACACAAGCAGGGCAGGTGGGAGAGGGAGAAGCAAGCCTCCCGCCAAGCAGGGAGCCCGATGTGGGCCTTCATCCCAGGACCCCAGGACTGTGACCCGAGCTGAAGGCAGCTGCTCAATGATTGAGCCACCCAGGCGCCCAGCTTCTTTTTTATCTTTTCTTTTTTAAAAAAAAATATTTATTTATTTATTTGACAGACAGAGATCACAAGTAGGCAGAGAAGCAGGCAGAGAGAGAGGAGGAAGCAGGCTCCCTGCTAAGCAGGGACCCCCCCACTGATGCGGGGCTCGATCCCTGGACCCCAGGATCGTGACCTGAACTGAAGGCAGAGGCTTTAACCTACTGAGCCAACCAGGCGCCCCTAGCTTCTTTTTTTTTCTTAAAGTTTTATTTATTTTAAATTTTTTTTTAAGATTTTATTTATTTACTTATTTGACAGAGACAGATCACAAGTAGACAGAGAGGCAGGCAGAGAGAGAGAGGAGGAAGCAGTCTCCTCGCTTGAGCAGAGAGCCCGATGCGGGGCTCGATCCCAGGACCCTGAGATCATGACCTGAGCCGAAGGCAGAGGCTTTAACCCACTGAGCCACCCAGGCGCCCCAAAAGTTTTATTTATTTAAGTAATCTGTACACCCCACATGGGGCTCAAACTCATGACCCTGAGATGAAGAGTCACATGCTGCTCCGACTGAGCCGACCAGATACTCCGGCATCACAGCTTCTTAATATGTCCATAAATCATTTGTTATATATTTTTATTATTATATTATTATTATTTATTTTTAAAAAGATTTTATTTATTTATTTGATAGACAGAGATCACAAGTAGGCAGAGAGGCAGGCAGAGAGAGGAGGAAGCAGACTCCCTGCTGAGCAGAGAGCTCGATGTGGGACTTGATCCCAGGACCCTGAGATCATGACCTGAGCCGAAAGCAGAGGCTTTAACCCACTGAGCCACCCAGGTGCCCCTATTATTATTTATTTTTAAGATTTTATTTATTTATTTGAGAGAGACAGAGCATGAGCTGAGAGAGGGAGAAGCAGACCCCCTGCTGAGCAGGGAGCCCGATGCAAGGCTTGATCCCAGGACCTTGGGATCCTGACCTGAGCCGAAGGCAGACACTTAACTGACTGAGCCACCCAGGTGCCGTATTTATTTATTTATTTCTGACTTCTTATTTCACCAGAGTTTATATCTTTACTTAAATTCCATTTTCCTCCTTTGGCAGTTAAACATAAAGTTATATTTTTTCACAGGTAGAGGGTGGCAGTGGCAACTTCACTTGGACCTCGTCTAATGAAACAGTAGCCACGGTGACCACTAAAGGAGTGGTGACTGCAGGTCAGGTCAGGGGAAACAGTACTGTTTTGGCCCGAGATGTACAAAATCCCTTTCGATATGGAGAAATTAAGGTAACTCTCCAACTCTCCAACTCTCCAAAGAGCCTTATTAGCATACCCTGAGACGTTGCTGTCTTAATTTAAGTACAGAACATGTTTAAAAGTCTTTCTAGTCCAAATTGGGTATTTGAAAATGATACTTAAATTCATTCTGGAAGTACATCTTAAATACTTCCGGACCTGGGTTGAATCCTGCTTCACTTAATAGCAAGTTTCTGAGTGGGTGTTTTGTCATTATTATATATATATGAGCTTCATAGTAACTTTATTTCTGGTCTCATATTTGTTTGTCAATCTTGTTTCTAAAAGATTGAACACACCTTTCAGTGTATTATATAACCACATTACTGTTTTTTCCCCACTTCTAATATATGTTTATGTAGGTCGTTTTTCCCTGAAAAACTTAGTGTTTTGCTCAGTGAACATTTACTGAGTCCCTAAGGTGTATCCCACCGTGCCAGGTGTCATAAGACATCTAAACAAACATAACGTACATGTCTACTTTAAAGAATCTAAATTATTTTTTTTAAGATTTTATTTATTTATTTGATAGAGAGAGACACAGCAAGAGAGGGAACAGAAGCAGGGGGGAGAGGGAGAGGGGTAAGCAGACTTCCTGCCTGGCAGAGAGCCCGATGCAGGGCTCCATCCCAGGACCCTGGGATCATGACCCGAGCCGAAGACAGACGCCTAATGATTGAGCCACCCAGGGGCCCCTAAAGAATCTAAATTCTAATAGGAGGATCTAGTCACACGAAGTTAAATAACACTTTAAGGAAATGATATGAGTTATTTTAAAGCAGTATATGATTGAGAGCTACTTAAATTGTATAATAAAAGTATTATTAGTTTGTAAAATAAATATTGTAGATGTGACTAGTCAGAGACTATTATGAGGAGATGAGAACTTGAACACGACTTTGAAGGACAGAGCAAAACTAAGACCTAATGGTCAACGTCAAACTGCTAATTTTTTGATAAAGTTTTATCAGAACACAACCAACCTCATTCATTTATATATGGTCTCTACCCACTTCTATGACACAACTACACAGTTGGGGGTTGCCACAGAAACCATGTGGTTCCCAAAGCCTAAAATATTTGCTATCTAGCCTTTTCCATAAAACATTTGCTGATTCCCTACTGTAGACAGTGGAGAGCCAACACAGGTTTTTAAGGTTAATAATATGGTAAAACTTGTGTTTAGAAAGTATCTAATTATTTTTTCCATCTGACAACAACTATTTTTTTTTAAAGATTTTATTCCTTTATTTGTTAGAGAGAACACAAGCAAGGGGAGAGGCAGGCAGAGGCAGAGGGAGAAGCAGGCTCTTCACTGAGTGGGAGCCCAACACGGGACCCGATCCCAGGACCCTGGGATCATGACCTGAGCCAAAGGCAGACACTCAACTGACTGAGCCACCCAGGCGTCCCGAACATAACTTTCTTGAAAGATTAATTTCTTTTCTCTCCAGATATATGTCCTAAAATTGAACAAAATGGAGCTGTTACCGTTTCATGCTGATGTAGAGATCGGCCAGATTATAGAAATCCCCATTGCAATGTACCATGTAAATAAGGAGCACAAAGATGTCATCGTGTTCACAGACTGCTCTCATTTATTGTTGGATCTGAACATGGATAAGCAAGGAGTCTTTACTCTTCTCAAGGAAGGTAAGAGTAGGCCTTTTATTTTCTCCTTTCCTTGTCATTGAATGAGAGGACCAATCATCAATTCAGGAAGTACAAATTATAGTCCAAATTCACACATTACCTTTCTTTACAATGCTTTTTAAAATTCTGTCTACTGCCTCATTATAATGTAATTTAGAAACAAAAGCCCACCAGTTGATGGGGCACCTAGGTGGTTCAGTGGGTCGGGTCATGATCTCCAGGTCCTGGGATCAAGCCGTGCATTGGGCTCTCTGTTCGGCAGGAAGCCTGCTTCTCCCTCTCCCTCTCCCCCCTGCTTCTTTTCTCTCTCTTGCTGTGTCTCTCTCTGTCAAATAAATAAAGAAAATCTTTAAAAAACAACAACAACCCAGCAATTGAATAGCATGTTCAGAGAAGTGTTGTGGCTATTCCTTCAGCTCGTGTGAAGGTATTGAGCTCTTTTACTCTTTCTTTAAATATTTCATACCTCTTTCTAGGTTGGATATTGTACCATTCTTAAATTTGTTCAAAAAGAGTATCTTTTTCTAATAAAAGGAGAATGTGAACAAGCTATCCCTAAAGACCAACATCATTTCCTGTGACTGAAGAACAAGTGTGATCCTGACTACTGTTGTTCTTTAATTAGTAATAATAGTAGTAGTAGTATATAATATTCACTCAGCCTTTGCTATTTGCTAGGCTCTGTTCTGAATACTTCTCATATATTAGCTCTTTTAATTCTCACAATGCATCTATAATTTGGACTTCTGCCTTGCCCTTGCTAAGTAATACCTCTTTCCTCTTCTCAGTTCTCAAGGTGTGTCTCCTAATTTTTAGGCCCTCACTATCTCTCATCTAAAATATAACAGGATCCTCCTAACTGTTGCTCACCTTTGATAATCTGTGGCTACAAAATGGACCTTAATGAAACTCACCTTTTTTTTTTTTTTAAGATTTTATTTATTTGGGCGCCTGGGTGGTTCAGTCTTTAAGCGTCTGCCTTCAGCTCAGGTCATGATCCCGGGGTCCTGGGATTGAGCCCCACATCAGGCTCTCTGTTCAGCAGGAAACCTGATTCTCCCTCTCCCTCTACCCCTGCTTGTGCTCTCTCTCTCTCTCTCTGTCAAATAAATAAATAAAATCTTAAAGGAAAAGGTTTTATTTATTTATTTGACAGAGAGAGAGCACAAGCCAGGGAATGGCAGGCAGCGCGAGAAGCAAGTTCCCTACTGAGCAAGGAGCCTGATGCGGGATCCCAGACACTTAACCACCTGAGCTACCCAGGATCCCTGAAGCTCACTTTCAGTATTACTTTTCCTGCTTAAAAAATGTGAGAGGTTTTTCATTGCCAGTGGAATAGAGCTGAAATCCTTTTAGTTTAATGTTCAAGGTCTCTACAAGATAACCCAATTTACTTTTCATAAAAAAGTACTACTTCATACTTTGGCTTCCTTCATATATGGCTCCAGCTAAACAAACTAAGTTAAAATTTCCCGTGTAGTCCTTCAGATACTCACATGTGTCTTTTAATATTTCTGTCTTTGCTTAGTCAGCAGTCTGACATACTGTCTTCTCCATATCTACATCTTCCCTGATCTCTCCAACTAGAAGTAATCTTTCTGTTTTCTAGATCTCTATACTGCTTATCATGTTTTACTAATCCCTTAATTTATATAAATATTCAGTCTCCCCTTCTAAACTATACATGCCTTGAAGTTAGGATCTTTGCTCATATTTGTATCCTCACTGAACATAAAATTGTGTTTTACATGGTATATATCTGTTAATAGAAGGAACAGGTTTTAATTTGACATAAACAACTGGGGCCTAGTAGTTAGTGTGCGAGATCAAGATTTTCTTTTTTAAGATTTTATTTATTTATTTATTTGACAGGGAGAGACGTGGCAAGAGAGGGAACACAAGCAGGGGAAGTGGGAGACGGAGAAGCAGGCTTCCCGCTGCCAAGCAGGCAGCCCAGTGTGGGGCTAGATCCCAGAACCCTAGGATCAAGACCTGAGGCAAAGGCAGACTCTTAATGACTGAGCCACCCAGGCGCCCCCCAATTTTTTTTTTAAGATTTTATTTATTTATCTGACAGGCAGAGACCACAAGTAGGCAGAGAGGCAGGCAGAGAGAGAGAGGAGGAAGCAGGCTCCCCGCTGAGCAGAGAGCCTGATGCGGGGCTCGATCCCAGGACCCTGAGATCATGACCTGAGCCGAAGGCAGAGACTTTAACCCACTGAGACACCCAGGTGCCCCAAAAATGTTTTTTAATGTATTAAAATTCTTATATTTCTGTAGACTGATCCCCTTGAAAACTGACTGCTTATTATCCTAATGAAGTCATTTTTTTTTTTGATTTGCAGGTATTCAAAGACCTGGGCCAACACACTGTTCTAGTATACATATAGCAGCCAAGTCTCTAGGCCATACCCTGGTAACAGTGAGTGTGACTGAGTCTGAAGAGTACTTGGAGAGCAGTGCCACATTTGCTGCTTATGAACCCCTAAAGGTGAGACATTTCATGGTAAGGAATTGACATATCTTTTCATGGAACCCACTGTGTCCACTTAAGAGGCTTCCCAGCTCTCTGTGATGTCTATTAAAGATCAGTTATATTTGTGTTCTCTTTATTTACCAGCTCTGTCATCAAACCTGAGTATCAGGGGGTTTACTCCCTCATGTTTCTGCCACAGGAATATCTTTAAGCTGTATCAGCGAGTTTTAGATATTCTCCTTTATTTCTTCTTTTTTCTTGAAATATAAAATATGGATAGTAAAGTATGTAAACCACACTAATCCTAAGGTACTATTTGAATTTTTACCTGTGTGTATATCCCTGTAAACACAACCCTGAATCAGATATTGAATATTAGTATGACCTCTTTTGAAAAACTCTGAAAGAAAACTTTATTCAGAGAGGGACGTTAGTTATCTTTAACCTTTATACTTAAGGATTTTCAGCACAACTATCATTATTTAGGGCCCTAAGGATTGGTCCATTATAACTGGGACACCATGACAGATGGCAGCTCAAAACAAAAGTAGAGCCTTTTGTTTGCATTCATATTTGAATTCTTCAGGAGCAAAAACTGATGTGTACAAGTTCTTGCTAATAGATAACTGATAAATCCTGAGTCAGAGTTTCTTGGGATAAGGAGGCACCCATAGGGGGAAATATTAACACTAACCAAAGAAGCAAGGTAAGTTATTAATTTTAAAATTTGCATTTTAAGTTGGCCTTATTGCACATTATGTAGCAAAAGTATTAAACATACAGTTCAATCATATTTAATTTGTTCTCAATGGATGAATCATCTTAGTTGCCTAATTAAGTGAAAGTACTTGGCTGTGGCTCATTGTCGTTTCATTAGGTTTTTTATTTTATGATTATTCCGAACATTATTTTGTATTTATTGAGTGTCCACAGATCAGATTTCCCCTGGATGAAAACTGCCCTTAAAGGAAAGGAAGTAAAATGATGATTTTTCCTTTTCTATGTAGTGCTTTGGTCATATATTTTTCCCTTTACCTGCTTAAAAGAATATGTGTTTTCCATCTTTCTTATCAGTATTATGTTTCAGTACGTGGTATAGTTCTCAATATGTCCTTTTACATATCAGTCCAATTCAGTTGATCTGGTTAATTTTGAACTATGTGTCTAGGAAAAGGAATAATCTCTGTCTTGCTTTCTCAGGGAGGCCTTCTGTGAAACTTCTAATTCTGTTTCTTCTACTAGAGGCTTGTATGGCACACTGTACTATGCCTTTTGGTGATGCCCATTATACTCTTTATCTACTTCAAATCTGTCTTTCCCAAGCCATGAGCTCCACTGTGAGGCAAGACCTTATTTGACTTTTTATTACTATATCTCCAATATGTGCATTATTTAAGAGAATGCTGCCATTAGACATAGGAATGTTTAATTTTAATAGTATTCAATAATAAATATGATTGACTAGTTCAGGAAAGAAATACTGGCATGATTTGTTTATATTTTTAATGATTGCTTAACTCTGTACTTCATTTTACAACTTAGTCACTGTTGTAGATAGACACCATGCGCCACATAAACCTATACTTTTATAATACTTTATTTTCCTAAAACAAGTTTGCTCATCTGTAATAGGATCCAAGTTCTCTGTATACTGGAGTGAGTCTTGACTCCACCTCTTAGGTGGGAGTTCTTTGAGAAATAGGGTGAAGTGTATAGATGTATTATTTTATTTTATTTTTTTTAAGATTTTATTTATTTGACAGAGATCACAAGTAGGCAGAGAGGCAGGCAGAGAGAGAGAAAGCAGGCTCCCCACTGAGCAGAGAGCCCAATGCGGGGCTCGATCCCAGGACCCTGGGATCAAGACCTGAGCCAAAGGCAGAGGCTTTAACCCACTGAGTCACCCAGGCGCCCCTTATTTTTTTTAAATATATTTATTTATTTTTTTTATTTGACAAAGATCGCAAGTAGGCAGAGAGGCAGGCAGAGAGAAAGGAGGAAGCAGGCTCCCTGCTGAACAGAGAGCCCAATGCGGAGCTCGACCCCAGGACCCTGGGATCATGACCTGAGCCAAAGGCAGAGGCTTAACCCATTGAGCCACTCAGGTGCCCCATATTATTTTATATTTTTAAGACAAAAGTTCTTTGCTAACTTAATAAAATACCATTTAATGGATAAATTCTTAGAAACATGCAGTCTTCCTGGGGCACCTGGGTAGCTCAGTTAGTTAATTGTCTGACTCTTGATTTTGGCTCAGGTCATGATCTCAGGGTTGTGAGATTAAACCTCATGTCAGGCTCTGAGTTCAGTGGGGAGTCTGCTTGAGATTTCCTCTCTCCCTCACTCCCACCCCCTTCTTTCTAAAATAAATGAATCTTTTTTTAAAGAAGGAGACATACAATCTTCCAGAACTGAATTGGGAAGAAATAGAAAATCTGAACAGACTGATTGCTACTAATGAAATTGAATCGGTTATCAAAAAATTGCCAGCAAACAAAAGTCCAGGGCCAGATGGATTCAGAGGTGAATTCTACCAAACATATAAAGAAGAGTTAATAGCTCTTCTTCTCAAACTATCCCAAAAAAATAGAAAAGGAAGGAAAGCTTCTAAATATATCCTACAAGGCCAGCATTACCTGATACCTAAACTAGACTAAGACACCATGAAGAAAGAAAACTACAGGCCAATACTACTGATGAACATAACTGCAAAAGTTCCCAACGAAATATTAGCAAACCACATACAACAGTATATTAAAGGAATCATTCACCACATTCAAGTGAGATTTATTCCAGGAAAGCAAGGATGGTTCATATTCACAATCAATGTGATATGCCACATCAACAAAATGAATGATAAAAATCATGATTATCTGAATAGATGCAGAAAAGAAATTTGACAAAATTCAACATCAGTTGATGATAAAAACCGTCAACAAAGTGGATGTAGAGATAACATACCTGAACATAATGACCATATATGATAAAGCTACAGCTAATCTCATACTCAATGGTGAAAAACTGAGAGCTTTTCCTCTAAGATCTGAGAAAGACAAGGATGCCCACTCTTACTAGTTTCATTCAACATAGTATTAGAAATCCTAGCTATAGCAATCAGACAAGAAAAAGAAATAAGAGGCTTCCATAGTGGTATAAAAGTTAAACTGTCACTTTTTGCAGATGACTTGATACTACACATAGGAAATCCTGAAGACACCCCAAAATATACTAGAAGTAATAAATGAATTAGTAAGGTTGCAGGACACAAAATTAATACCCAGAAATTGGTGATATTTCTATACACTAGTAATGCGGTAGCAGAAAGAGAAATTAAGAAAATAACACCATTTACAATTACACCAGAAAGAATAAAATACCTAGAAATAAATTTAACCAAGGAGGTAAAATACCTGTACTCTGAAAACCATAAAACACTGATGAAAGAAATTAAAGATGACACAAACAAATGGAAAGATATTCCATGCTCATGGATTAGAAAAATTAATATTGTTAAAATGCTCATATTAGCCAAAGCAATCTATATATTCAACACAATCCATACCAAAATGGCAACAGTGTTTTTCACAAAACCAGAACAAATAATACTAAAATTTGTATGGGCCCACAAAAGACCTCAAATAGCCAAAGTAATCCTCATAGAGAAGAACAAAGCTTGGATATATCACAATCCCACATTTCAAGATACGCTACGGGGCGCCTGGGTGGCTCAGTGGGTTAAAGCCTCTGCTTTCGGCTCGGGTCATGATCCCAGGGTCTTGGGATCGAGCCCCACATCGGGCTCTCTGCTCAGCGGGGAGCCTGCTTCTTCCTCTCTCTTTCTGCCTGCCTCTCTGCCTACTTGTGAGCTTTATCTGTCAAATAAATAAAATCTTTAAAAAAAGATACACTACAAAGCCATAGTAATCCAAACAGTATGGTACTGACATAAAAATGGACACATCAATAAATGGAACAGACTGGAGATCCCAAAAATAAACCCATGATTATATGGTCAATTAATCTTCAACAAAGGAGGCAAGAATACCCAGTGAGAAAAGGACAGTCTCTTTCATAGATGGTGCTGGGAAAACTGGACAGTTGCATGCAAAGAACGAAACTGGACCACTGTCTAACACCGTACACAGAAATAAACACAAAATGGATTAAAGACCTAAATGTGAGACCTAAAACCATAAAAATCATAGAAAGAGCATAGGCAGTAGTTTCTCTGACATCAGCCATTGACATCGAACATTTTTCTAGATGTCTCTTGACGCAAGGCAAACAAAAGCAAAAGTAAGCTATTGGACTGCATCAGAATAAAAACCTTTTGCACAGTAAAGGAAACTACCAACAAAACCAAAGGTAATCTATGGAATGGGAGAAGATATTTGCAAATGATATATCTGTTGAGGGATTAATGTCCAAAATAATAAAGCACTTATACACCACAACACTAAAAAAAACTTAAGTTTGATTAAAAAATGGACCGAGAACCTGAAGAGACATTTTTCCAAAGAAAACATTCAAATGGCCAACAGACACATGAAAAGCTGTTCACGATCACTCAGCATCAGGGAAATGCAAATCAAAACCACAGTGAGAGGGGTGCCTGGGTGGCTCAGTGGGTTAAACCTCTGCCTTCGGCTCAGGTCATGATCCCAGGGTCCTGGGATTGAGCCCTACATCGGCTCTCTGCTCAGCGGGGAGTCTGCTTCCCTCTCTCTCTCTGTCTGCCTCTCTGCCTACTTGTGATCTCTGTCTGTCAAATAAATAAATAAAATCTTTGAAAAAAAAAACAAAAAACAAAACCACAGTGAGAGATCACTTCACACCTGTCAGAACGGCTTCATTAAAAAAAGAGAAGAAACAGCAAGTGTTAGAGAGTAGGTGGAGAAAAAGGGACCCTTGTGCACTGTTGGTGGGAATGTAAATTGGTGTAGCCACGCTGGAAGACAGTATTGAAGTTCCTCATAAAACTAAAAACAGAGGGGTGCCTGGGTGGCTCAGTGGGTTAAAGCCTCTGCCTTCGGCTCAGGTCATGATCCCAGGGTCCTGGGATCAAGCCCCGCATCGGGCTCTCTGCTCGGTGGGGAGCCTGCTTCCCCCTCTCTCTGCCTGCCTCTCTGCCTGCTTGTGATCTCTGTCTTTCAAATAAATAAAATCTTAAAAAAAAAAAAACTAAACTAAAAATAGAACTACCTTATGATCCAGTAATTCTACTACTGGGTATTTAGCAAAGAAAATGAAAACACTAAGAAGATGTATGCGCCCCTGTGTTTATTGAAGCTTATTTAAAATAGCCAAGATATGGAAGCAACCCAGCTGTCCATCAGAAGATGAGTGGATAAGGAAGATGCAGTGCATATGTACACACACAGAGGAATATTACACGGCCACAGAAAAGAGGTCATACCATTGTGCCAACATAGATAGACCTAGAGGGTATTATGATAAGTGAAATAAGTCATGATAAGTGAAATAAGTCAGACTGAGAAAGACAAATGATTCTGTACAATTTCACTCTTATGTGGTATCTAAAAAACAAAAATAAATAAATAAACAAGCACAATCAGTCCTATCAATACAGAGAACAAACTGATGGTTGCCAGTTTGGTGGGGCTGGATAGGCAAAATGGGTGAAGAGGAGTGGGAGATACAGTCTTCTAGTTATGGAGTGAATAAGTCATGGGAATAAAAGTCACTACGTAGGGAACATAGTGGTACTGTACTAGTGTGGTATGGGGACAGATGGTAGCTATACTTCTGAGCACAGCACAACAGAGATGTTGAATCTCTGTTGTACATGTGACACTAATATAACATTGTGTGTCAGCTATACTCAGATTTTTAAAAGTAAAATATCCATTTAAAATGTTTATACAGCTACTTGTACCTTTTATGTGCCCAACATTGTACTAAATCCATTAAGAAAGAGACATTCTCTTTTTTATTTTTATTTATTTTTATATATATAATTTTTGAAGATTTTATTTATTTACTTGAGAGGGAGAGTGAGAGAGAGAGAGGGAGAGAGTGCAAGCAGGCAGCAGCAGGGAGAGGGAGAAGCAGACTCTCCATTGAGCCAGGAGCCCGATGTGGGGCTCGATTCGAGGACCTCAGGATCATGACCCGAGCCAAAGGCAGACGCCCAACCGTCTGAGCCACCCAGGTGCCCCAGACATTCTCTTTTAAAATTTAGGTAGAAGGGATGCCTGGGTGGCCCAGTTGGTGAAGCAGCTGCCTTCGGCTCAGGTCATGATCCCAGGGTCCTGGGATCGAGTCCCACATCGGGCTCCTTGCTCAGCAGGGAGCCTGCTTCTCCCTCTGCCTCTGCCTGCCACTCTGTCTTCCTGTGCTCGCTCTCGCTCTCTCCCTCTCTCTGACAAATAAATAAATTTAAAAAATAAATAAAATTTAGGTAGAAGATGCTTTCTTCTCTGAATAATTTTATATAACTAGAAAGCATAAGAAGAATTATTACACTCTTAAATGTGAAACATTGGACATATTCAAATAGCATTAGGAGATGAACTAGTGTACAAATGAATAGTAGAGATGAGTATTGTAAAAATTCTGAGGATGTGGAAGTGGTTTTAGTCTGGAATGTTTTGGTATTAATGGGTGAGGTGACACACAAGTCAGTCCTGAACGATAGGTAGGGTCTGATTGAATACAGGGGTTGAGAAGCGTCCAAGTGAGAGGCATCGTGTACATGTCTCCTGATTTGTGAGTTAAGTCTAATGTCATTTTCAGCAATCAACTAGTTTTCACTTTAGAAAATTGTTCAGTTCCCTGACCAATCAAGGGTTTCTTCGAATGTCATCAGGCTGTAAACCCTGTAGAGGTGGCTTTGGTGACATGGCAGTCTGTGAAGGAAATGGTGTTTGAAGGGGGCCCCCGTCCATGGATCTTGGAGCCCTCCCGATTCTTTTTGGAGTTGAGCATGGAGAAAACAGAGAAAATTGAATTAACACAAGTCCGGCTGCCAGCTAAGAGAAAACAGAACCAGTACATCTACCGGGTCTTGTGCCTGGATTTGGGGGAACAAGTAAGTAGGAAAAAAATCTTTTTCTAACATTGCTTTTAGCAGTAATACCCTGAGTCTTTTTTGCTTCTAGCCATTCCTTTTCAGATTCTAATGGATTTAATTTAGAGACTAGATAGGGAAATTCTTTTTTTTTCTTCCAAATTTTTATTTAAATTCTAGTTAGTTAAAACAGGAAAATTCTGATTATTAGATCTGTGCAGATAAGATAGTAAGTGTGTTGCCCTTTATCAGTTGAATTAATTTATTATTTTTTAATTAAAAAAATTTTTTAAAGCTTTTATTTATTTATTTGACAGAGGGAGACAGAGATCACAAGCAGGCAGAGAGGCAGGCAGAGAGAGAGGAGGAAGTAGGCTCCCCGCTGAGCAGAGAGCCCGATGCGGGACTCGATCCCAGGACCCTGAGATCATGACCTGAGCCGAAGGCAGAGGCTTTAACCCACTGAGCCACCCAGGCGCCCCAGATTTAGACTTTTTAATTCTCTTTGTTTATAAATTTCCATGATACCCTTGTTTCTCTTAGCCACATGATTCAGAACTATGATGATTATAGTGTCCAAAGAGATCCTGTACTGGAGTGTAAATAATTCTGACACATATAAATTGGAACAACTGACATCAAGTATCTACCCACAGTTGCCTCTTGCTCTGCTGTTTCTTTAAAGGCTCTGACATTCCGAATTGGAAATCACCCAGGTGTCCTGAACCCTAGTCCAGCTGTTGAGGCTGTGCAGGTACGCTTCATGTGTGCCCACCCTGCCAGCATGTCAGTGACCCCAGTATACAAAGTGCCAGCTGGCGCTCAGCCGTGCCCTCTGCCACAGCACAACAAACAACTGGTAAGCACTGTGTTTCCTTCTAACTTGATGCTTTTGCCTTCCACGCCTTAGAGAAAGTATAGCTTTTGTCTTATTAAAGTGAAGGAAATATTTATTTGTTATTCTTTCTCTGACAGTGTCTGTAAAGAGATAATTAAACTAGTTAGAATTGGCTACACTTAGTGACCCTTAGTTTGCTTACTGTACATAGGGACATAGCTTGTAAACAATGAAGATGTCTCTAAACTTCCAGATAGTTTGGGTAGTATCTTTCCCTACCAGATCTTTTATTGCCATTATTGGTAATTAATAGAATTTATCTCTACTCTAAACCCACCATGAAGAGTAATGATAAGCAATAATGTAACTAGTAGGGACTGAGGAATCAATGAGTTTTATAACCTAGAAGCTAGAACAACAGACTGTATACTAAATGAGATCGACTTTAGTTACAAGCATAGAAGAATCGAAGTCCTTTCTCAGCCTGTGCAGAACAGAACGACCAAGTGTTCCTGGTTTACAGATGGAGAATCTTGAGACTCCTAGAGGTTGAGTAATTTCTCCAAAGGCATAAAGCTAGAAAATAGCATAACCTGTTCAACTACAAAGCACATGTTATTAACTTTTATACTAGTCTTTTTACTATAAAAGAAAAAGAATATGAGATGCTACAGGTTAGGAACTAATTTTTTTTCAGAACAAAATTCCACAGGAAATATTATTTGAAGTTTATAAGTGATGTACTCTTTTTAATTTTTTTTACTTTTTTAAAAAAATATTTATTTATTTGACAGAGAGAGAAAGATCACAAGTAGGCAGAGAGGCAGGCAGAGAGAGAGGAGGAAGCAGGCTCCCTGCTGAGCAGAGAGCCCGATGTGGGGCTCGATCCCAGGACCCTGAGATCATGACCTGACCCGAAGGCAGAGGCTTAACCCGCTGAGCCACCCAGGCGCCCCGATGTAATCTTTTTAAAAAGATGTGTTTGGTTCAGAGAGAGAGAGAGAGAGCATGGGGGGAGAGGCAGAGGAGGAGGGAGAGAGAAACTCAAGTGGACTCAGAGCTGTGCATGGACCCTGGCACCATCCCACAACCCTGAGATCAGACCTGAGCCAAAACCGAGAGTCTGACGCTCAACGGACTGCACCATCCAGGTGTCCCTATAAATGATTTGTTTTTTAAGAAAGCACTTAGGGCGCCTGGGGGGCCCAGTCATGAAGCATCTGCCTTCGGCTCAGGTCATGATCCCGGGGTCCTGGGACAGAGCCCTGCATCAGGCTCCCTGCTCAGGAAACCTCCTTCTCCCTCTCCCACTCCCCTGCTTGTTCTCTCTCTCTGTCTCTGTCTCTCTCTCTGTCAAGTAAATAAATAAAATCTTTAAAAAAAAAAAAAACACTTAGATGGAGCAGAGTAAAAGTTATCTATGTATTTGTCATTCAGTGTCACTTTTTTCTTTTTTTAAAAATATTTTATTTGTTTATTTGACAGACAGAGATCACAAATAGGCAGAGAGGCAGGCAGAGAGAGAGGGAAGAAGCAGGATCCCCACCGAGCAGGGAGCCCGATGCGGGGCTCGATCCCAGCACCCTGAGATCATGACCTGAGCTGAAGGCAGAGGCTTTAACCCACTAAGCCACCCAGGTGCCCCAAGTGTCACTTTTTTCAATTGAAATAATTTATAGAAAATTTGTAAGAAAAGGGTGCCCCTGGGTGGCTCAGTTGGTTGAGCGTCCAACTCTTGGTTTTGGCTCAGGTGTGATCTCAGGGTCATGGGACTGAGCCCCATGTCGGGTGCCACGCTCAGTGAGGAATCTGTTTGGAATTCTGTCTTCCTCTCCCTCTGCCCCTCCCCCTAGCTTATTGGTTCTCTCTCTCAAATAAATAAATAAAATCTTTAAAAAAAAATAGAAAATTTGCAAGAAAATTTTTTTCTTGGAGCTATTTAGGAGTAATTTACAGACATACTTCCCCATACTTTAGAATTTATTTCTTTTTTTAAAATAATTAAGTTCAATTTATATACTGTAAAATTCACCCTTTTATTTTTATTTTTTATTTTTTAAAGATTTTATTTATTTATTTGAGGGAGAATGAGTGAGAGAGAGCATGAGAGAGGAGAAGGTCAGAGGGAGAAGCGGACTCCCCAAGGAGCTGGGAGCCCGATGTGGGACTCGATCCTGGAAGTCCGGGATCATACCTGAGCCGAAGGCAGTTGCTCAACCAACTGAGCCACCCAGGCGCCCTAAAATTCACCCTTTTAAAAGTGTACAAGTAAGGGGCGCCTGGGTGGCTCAGTTGTTAAGTGTCTGCCTTCAGCTCAGGTCATGATCCCAGGGTGCTGGGATCAAGCCCTGCATCTGGCTCCCTGCTGGGACCCTGCTTCTCTCTTTCCCTCTGCACACACTCTCAATCTCTCTCTCCCTCGCTGTCTCACAAATAAATAAAATCTTTAAAAAGAAATAGCATACAAGTAAGAGTTTTGCAGCCGGGGCGCCTGGGTGGCTCAGTGGGTTAAGCCTCTGCCTTCGGCTCGGGTCGTGATCCCAGGGTCCTGGGATCGAGCCCCGCATCGGGCTCCCTGCTCAGTGGGGAGCCTGCTTCCCCCTCTCTCTCTGCCTGCCTCTCTGCCTACTTGTGATCTCTGTCTGTCAAATAAATAAATAAAATCTTAAAAAAAAAAAAAAAGAGTTTTGCAGCCAACTCCAACTGGTCCAACTCCAGAATATTTTCATTTCCCCCAAAAGAAATGCACACCCAGTAGCAGTCACTCCCCATCCCCCACCCCAGTCCCTGGAAACCACTATCTGTCCCTATGGATTTGCCTATTCTGTACGTTTCATATAAATGGAATCCTATGTATATGTGGACGCACCCTTTTTTTGTCAAATTTTTAAATTTATTTTTTTAATAATTTTTTTTTAAGATTTTATTTATTTAACTTGACAGAGATCACAAGTAGGCAGAGAGGCAGGCAGAGAGAGGAGGAAGCAGGCTCCCTGCTGAGCAGAGAGACTGATGTGGGGCTCGATCCCAGGACCCTGAGATCATGACTTGAGCTGAAGGCGGACACTTAACCAACTGAGCCATCCAGGGGCCCCTCTTTTGTCAATTTGTAATAGAGTTATTCAAGTTGTACACGTTTTTCACCTATCCTAAGTACAGGTCTGTTTTCAGAGATCTGATTTGCAGAAATGTTCTCCCGTGTTGTGGTTTGTCTTCACTTTCTGGATGGCGTCTTTTGAAGCACAAAAGTTTTTGGTTAGTGACATCCAGTTTATCGGTTTTGTTGGTGGTGGTGGTCGTACTTTTGATGTCATGTCTAAGAAATGATTGCCTAGTCCAAGGGCACAGATATTTATACCTGTGACTTCTCTTTATAGCTTTTAGGCCTTACATTTTGGCCCTAGTCCTTTTTGAGTTAATTTTTGTTTGTGGTGTGAGGTTGGAGTGTACCTTCATTGTTTTGCATGGAGATAATCCACTTAATCCAGCATCATTTGTTAAAAAGGTTATTCTTACTCTGTAAATTGTCTTGGGCTCTTGTTAACAAAGAATCTGTTAACCTTGGGACACCTTTAAAATCTTTTGTAGTAAGTTTTGAAATTGGGAAGTGTGTCTTCTTCAATTATGTTCTTCATTTTCAAGATTGTTTTGGCTGTTCTTTTTTTTTTTTTTTTTAAGATTTATTTGAGGCACCTGGGTGGCTCAGTCAGTTAAGCATCTGCCTTCAGCTCTAGTCATGATCCCAGGGTCCTAGGATTGAGCCCTGCATGGGCTTCCCTGCTCAGCGGAGAGCCTGCTTCTCCCTCTCCCTCTGCCGTTCCCCTACTTGTGGCTCTCTGGCTCTCTCCATCTCTCTGTCAAATAAATAAAAAAAAATTTTTTTAAGAGACTCTTAAAAAGATTTATTTATTTATTTTAGAGAGAGTGATCGAGCATGAGTAGGAGGAGGGGCATAAGGAGAGGGAAACAAGCAGACTCCTTGCCAATCAGGAAGCTCAATACGGGGCTCCATCCCAGGATCCCAAGGTCATGACTTATGCTGAAAACAAGAGTCGGTCACTCCACCAACTGAGCCACTCAGGTGCCCTGTTTTGGCTATTTTGAGTCCCTTGCATTTCTATATGAATTTTAGAATTATCTTGTCAATTTCTGCCAAAAAAAAAAAAACCAAACCCAGGGATTTTGACAGAGATTATATTGAATCTCTAGATCAATTTGGGGAGTATTACCATCTTAATAATATTGTCCTCTGATTTATAAACATGGGATATCTTTCTATTTATTGAGGGCTTCTTTAATTTTTTTCAACAGTGTTTTATAGTTTAGAATATACAAGCACTCCTTTTGCTAGATTTATTCCTAAATATTTTCTATAGCAAAATTCCCTGGAGGAAGGCTTCTGGTCTATAACCATTAAGTTTGATATTGGCTGTGGGTTTTTCCAAAGATGCCCTTTATAGGTTGAGGAAGTTTCCTTTTATTTTATTTTATTTTTTTGAGGTTTTATTTATTCATTTGAGTGAGAGAGCACAGCAGGGGGAGAGGCAGAGGGAGTGGGAGAAGCAGATTCCCTGCTGAGCTGGGAGCCCAAGGTGGGGCTCAATCCCAGGACCTGAAGATCATGACCTGAGCCGAAAGCAGACGCCCAACCATCTGACCAACCTAGGCGCCCTGGGGAAGTTTCCCAGGAAACTAAAGTTTCCCTTTTTAGTTTTTTGAATGTTTTTAATTATGAAATAGTAGTGCATTTTTGTTAAATATTCTTTCTGCATCTACTGAGATGATCATGCATTTTTCCCTTTATTCTATCAATATGATGTGTTACACTGATTGATTTTCATATGTTGAACCAACCTTGCATTCCTGAAATAAAACCCCCTTGGTCATGATGTATGAACCTTTTTATATATTCCTGGATTCTGTTTGCTAGGATTTTGTTAGTGTTTTTACATCTATATTCATACAAGATTTTGTGGTTTTACTTTTTTGTAGTGTCTTTGGTTTGGTATTAGAATAATACTAGCCTTTGAGAATGAGTTGGGAAGTGCTGACTCCTCTTCTAGTTTTTGGAAGAGCTTATGAAGGGTTGGTATTCAGTATTCTTTAAACATTTGGTAGAATTCACCCATGAAACCATCAGGGCTTAGGATTTCTTTGAATGTTTGTGTGTTTCTTTAATTACTGATTCAGTCTCTTTGATTGTTATAGGTCGTCAGATTTTTTATTTTTTCTTGAGTCATTTCTGGTTATATATAAAGTTTTCCCATTTCGTTTAGGTTATCTAATTTGTAGGCTTAAACAATTGTTCACAGTAACCCTATGTAACCTTTTTTATTTCTGTAAGGATAGTACTAATGTCCCTCCTTTCATTTCTGATTTTAGTAAACTGAGTCCTCTCTTTCTTAATCATTTCAGCTAAGGTCTGGTCAATATTGTTAATCTTTTCAAAGGATCAATTTTTAGTTTGGTTAATTTTTTCTTTTGTTTTTCTATATTATTTATTTTGCTGTATTCATTATTATTTCCTTCCTTCTGCTTGGTTTGAATTTAGCTTCTCTATTTTTTCTAGTTTCTCAAAGTGGAAGTTTAGGTTATTGATTTGAGATTCTTTTTTTTTTAAGATTTTGTTTATTTATTTGACAGATCACAAGTAGGCGGAGAGGCAGGCAGAGAGAGGGGGGGAAGCAGGCTCCCCACTGAGCAGAGAGCCTGATGTGGGGCTTGATCCCAGGACCCTGGGACCATGACCTGAGCCGAAGGCAGAGGCTTTAACCCACTGAGCCACCCAGGCGCCCCTAGAGATTCTTCTTCTTTTTTTTTTTTTTTTTAAGATTTTATTTTATTTTATTTGACAGACAGATCGGGATCATAAGTAGGCAGAGAGGCAGGCAGAGAGAGAGGAGGAAGCAGGCTCCCTGCTGAGCAGAGAGCCCGATGTGGGGCTCAGTCCCAGGACCCTGAGATCATGACCTGAGCTGAAGTCAGAGGCCTAACCCACTGAGCCACCCAGGCGCCCCGAGATTCTTCTTTTTTAATATAGATATTTGCAGTTATGTTTTCCACTAAGCATTGCTTTTACTGAATCCCATAAGTTCTGATATGTTGAACTTTATTTTCATTTGTCTCAGCATGTTTTCTAATTTACCTTTGATTTCTTCTTTGACCCATTGCTTATTTAGGAGTGTGTTGTTTATTTTCCACACATCTGTGAATATTTCAAATTTCCTTCTGTGTTGATTTCTAATTCAATTGTGATTAGAAAACATACTTTATGATTGAAATCCTTTTGAGTTTATGTATAAATATTATATGGACCTTATATAAATATATTTGTTTATAAAATGTATTCGGGCTTGTTTTGTGGCTATACATAGGGCCTATCTTGGAGGGTATTTCATGTGCATTGAGAAGAGTATATTCTGTTGTTGGGTGTGGTGTTGTATAGATTTCTGGTAGGTCTGTTTGGTATTCAAGTCTCCTGTTTCCTTGTTGATATTCTCTCTGGTTCTCTCCATTATTGAGAGTGGAACCGGAGTCTCTGACTGTTATTGTCGAATTGTCTATTTCTCCCTTAAATTCTGTCCGTTTTGCTTCACGTATTTTGGGGCTCCGTTATTAGGTACATACGCATTTATAATTATTAAATCTTTTTGGTATATTGTCCTTTTGAAACACCACAAGGCAGTTCTGACACTGCCTGGAGTTGGCTACAACTGCACTTTTAAGGGTACGGTTCCCAGCAGAACTGCCCTCACTTCAGATGCCGGCCGCAGGTTCAGGGATCCACAGGCCACCCACATTTCTTATCAACTTGCTATAAATTTGAGGATTCCTACAATCACTTCCGGTTCAGTAATGTGTTAGACGGACTCACAGGTACAGCTTTATTATAAAGGATATGGATCGGGACCAGTGAGATGAAGAGACATAACGAGAGGTCTGAGGGAGACCCAAATCTGGAGCCTCTGCCCATGGAATCAGGTTTGTGTGCAACACATCACGTGCACTGCACTGACGTGTTCACCAACCAGGAAGCTCCACTGGGCTTTGGTGTCTAGAATTTGTATGGGGCTTTATTACATAAATATGCTTAAGTCAGTGACCACGTGGTTGAACATACTCCAGCGCCCCTTCCCTCCATGGAAGTTGGGTTGGTACCACCTGGCTCAGCCTCATCCCTCTAGTCACATGGTCGGCTTTTCTAGCCTGACCAGTGCCCATCCTGAATCATTTCAGTATAAACTCAGGTGCGATCTTTGAAGACCACCATGAATGATGGACACATTCCTATTTCTCAGGAAATTCCAAGTGTTTAGGGGTTAATTCTCAGAAACTGAGGGCAAAGGCCAGACAGTTTCTTTATTATACAACATCCTTTATCACTCTTTGTCTCTAGTGACAATTTTTGTCTTAAAGTCTATTTTTTTCCCATCCTAGTATAACCACTCTAGCTCTCTTTTGGTTACTGTTTGTATGGTATATCTTTTTTTTCCCTCATCTTTGTATTTTTACTCTTTGGTCTTTGAATCTAAAGTGTTTGTCTTGTCACAGCACAAAGTTGGATCATAGATTTCCCTTTAATGTAATTACTGATTAGGCTGGATTTACCCCTCTCATTTTGCTATTTATCATATGCTCTTTTGTTCCTATTTTTCTTCACTTCCTTTTGTGTTAAATAAATATTTCTAGTGTAACATTTTACTTCTCTTGTCCTTTCTTTTGCTATTTTACTTTAAGTTATTTTATTAGTTATTACTCTAGGGAATGCAGTTAACGTAACATGTGACAGTCTAGTTCGGAATAATACCAACTTAATTTCAGTAGTGTACAAAACCTTTGTTCCTATTAAACTCCATTTCTTCCCCTTTTTTGTGGTGTTAGTGTCATCATCTTTATACATGCTTCTCAAACAGATTTACAATTATGCTATATCCATTTGTCTTTAAAATCATACAGGAGGGGCGCTTGGGTGGCTCAGTGGGTTAAAGCCTCTGCCTTCGGCTCAGGTCATGATCTCAGGGTCCTGGGATCGAGCCCCGCATCGGGCTCTCTGCTCAGCAGGGAGCCTGCTTCCCCCTCTCTCTCTGCCTGCCTCTCTGCCTACTTGTGATCTCTCTGTCAAATAAATAAATAAAATCTTTTAAAAAATCAGACAGGAAAAAGAGAGTTACAAACAAAAGTACAGGTATGCTGTCTTACATATTTACCTATGTAGTTATCTTTACCAGGCTCTTTATTCATTCCTCATGGGGATTCAGGTTACTGTCTAATGACCTTTATTTCAGCCTGAAGGACCCCCTTTTCTTTCTTGTAGTGCAGGTTTGCTAGCAACAAATCCTCTCTTGTTTTGTCATATCTAGGATTGTCTTAATTTCTCCTATATTTTTATTTTTTATTACTTTTTAAAAATATTACTTATTTATTTATTTGACAGACAGAGATCACAAGTAGGCAGAGAGGCAGGCAGAGAGAGAGAAAGGGAAGCAGGCTCCCCGCTGAGCAGAGAGCCTGATGTGGGGCTCCATCCCAGGACACTGGGACCATGACCTGGGCCGAAAGTAGAGGCTTTAACCCACTGAGCTACCCAGGCACCCCTCTCCTATATTTTTTTTTAAGATTTTATTTATTTATTTGTGAGAGAGAGAGAGAGCGAGAGAGCACAGGCAGACAGAGTGGCAGGCAGAGGCAGAGGGAGAAGCAGGCTCCCCACCGAGCAAGGAGCCCGATGTGGGACTCGATCCCAGGACGCTGGGATCATGACCTGAGCCGAAGGCAGCCGCTTAACCAACTGAGCCACCCAGGCGTCCCGATTTTTAAAAAGATTTTATTAATTTATTTGAGAGAGGGCAAGAGAACACAGAGGGAGGAGAAGCAGACCCCCCCACTGAGCAGAGAGCTCAATCTGGGGCTAGATCCCAGGATCCTGGGATCGTGACCTGAGCTGAAGGCAGACACTTAACTTACTGAGCCCCCCAGGTTCCCCCTCTTCATTTTTGAAGGATTATTGTGTTCAGTATAGGATTCTTCATTGGCAGTCTTTTTCTTTCATCCCATCTTCCATGGTTTCTGATAAAAAAAGTAGATGTTAATCTTATGTCCTTCCCTTTCCGCTTTTATGACTCTCTTTCTCTTTGACTTTGATTATGACATGTTTAGATGCACATCTCTTTGAATTTATCCTGCCTGGAGTTCTTTGTGTTTCTTGGGGGTTAAATGTTGTTCATCAGTTTGGGAAATTTCTAGCCATTATTTTTTCAACTATCCTTTCTTCCTTTTTTTTTTTTTCCTTTCATTTCTTTGTAGGGCTCTCATTTTGCGTATATTGTTATACTCAGTGGTGTCCTGTGGGTCTCTGATGCTATTCATTTTTCTTTATCCTTTTTTCTTGCTGTTTGTCGGACTGGATAATCTCGGCTCACCTATTTTAAAGTTCTCTTATTCTTTCTTCTGCCTATTCAGATCTGCTATTCAGTTCCTCTAGTGAATTTTTCATTCCAATTATACTCTACAATTTCAAAATTTACTTTGGTTCTTTATTGATATCCTCTATACGCTGAGACATTATTTTCATACTTTACTTATTTAAACATAAATTTCATTAGTTCTCTGAACAAAATAGTTGATTCAAAAAGTCTTTGTTTATGGGGCACCTGGGTGGCTCGTCTGCCTTCGGCTCAGGTCATGATCCCAGGATCCTGGGATTGAGTCTGTGTTGGGCTTCCTGCTCAGGGGGAAGCCTGCTTCTCCCTCTCCCACTCCCCCTGCTTGTATTCCCTCTCTTGCTGTCTCTCTCTGTCAAATAAATAAATAAAATCTTAAAAAAAAAAAAAAAAAGTCTTTGTCTACTAAGTCCCGTGTCTGAGCATCTGCAGGGACAGTGTCCTTTTTTTTTATATATATATAGATTTTATTTATTTGACAGAGAGAGAGAGAGAATTATAAGCAGGGGGAGTGGGAGAGGGAGAAGCAGGCTTCCCGCTGAACGAGCAGAGAGCCTGATATGGGGCTCAATCCCAGGATGCTGGGATCATGACCTGAGCCAAAGGCAGAGGCTTAACCCACTGAGCCACCCAGGTGCCCCCCTTTTTTTTTAAGGTTTTATTTATTGAGAGAGAGAGAACAGAGGGAGAGGGGAAAGCAGCCACCCTGCTGAGTAGGAAGCCTGATGTGGGGCTCAGTCCCAGGATCCTGAGATCACAACCTGAGCCAAAGGCAGAGGCTTAACCGACTGAGCCACCCAGGTGCCCGTACCCCAGGACAGTTTCTGTTAACTGTTTTTATTCCTATGTATGGGCTATTGTTTCTTTTTCTTTTTTAAAAGATTTTTATTTATTTATTTGAGAGAGAGAGAGCACAAGCGGGGGCGGGGAGGGAAAAGGAGGCTCCCCGCTGAGCAAGGAACCCAATGAGGGGCTCAATCCCAGGACCCCGGGATCATGGCCCAAGCAGAAGGCAGATGCTTAACCCACTGAGCCACCCAGGCACCCCTACTTTCTTGTTTCTTTGCATTTCTAATGATGTTTTGTCGAAAACTTGACATTTTTTTTTTCAGATTTTATTTATTTGATAGAGAGCGCATGCATGCTCACAAGCAGGGAGAGCAGCGGACAGAGGAAGAGGGAGAAGCAGTCTCTCCGTGGAGCAGGGATCCTGATACGGGGCTCAGTACCAGGACCCTGGGATCATGACCTGAGCTGAAGGCAGATGCTTAATGGACTGAGCCACCTGGGCACCCCAAAACGTGACAGTTTAAATAGCATAATCTAGCAATTCTGAAATCACTGTTTTTTGTTGTGGTAGTGGTAGCTGTTTAGTGACGTTTCCTGAACTAGTTCTGAATGTCTGTATTTCTTTGTCCCTTGTGGTCACTCGAGTCTCTGCGTGGTTAGCTTTGTGATCAGCTAATTGTTGGATATCAGTTTCTTCAATTCCAGGTATTTTGGGGGGGAGTATATTAAATTCATATATAAATTCAGAACAACTGAAATTTTTATGACGCTGAGTCATCCTAGTCATCCTGTCCCCCCAAAATATATATATATGGAGAGAGAGATCAAATCTAGATCAAAAATAAAAAACAAGTATAGGGGCGCCTGGGTGGCTCAGTGGGTTAAAGCCTCTGCCTTCGGCTCAGGTCATGATCTCAGGGTCCTGGGATCGAGCCCCGCATCGGGCTCTCTGCTCAGCGGGGAGCCTGCTTCTCCCTCTCTCTCTGCCTGCCTCTCTGCCTGCTTGTGATCTGTCAAATAAATAAATAAAATTAGGGACGCCTGGGTGGCTCAGTTGGTTGGACGACTGCCTTCGGCTCAGGTCATGATCCCGGAGACCCGGGATCGAGTCCCGCATCGGGCTCCCAGCTCCACGGGGAGTCTGCTTCTCCCTCTGACCTTCTCCTCGCTCATGCTCTCTCACTGCCTCTCTCTCAAATAAATAAATAAAATCTTAAAAAAAAATAAAATAAAATAAATAAAATTAGAAAAAAAAACAAGTATAAAGGATATTTTGAGGGACATTGGGGGAAAACTGACTATATATTAGATGATATTGAATTAATATTCTTTTTTTTAAAGATTTTGTTTATTTGACAGAGATCACAAGTAGGCAGAGAGGCAGGCAGAGAGAGAGAGGAGGAAGCAGGCTCCCCGCTGAGCAGAGAGCCCGATGCGGGGCTTGATCCCAGGATCCTGGGATCATGTCCTGAGCCGAAGGCGAGGCTTAACCCACTGAGCCACCCAGGAGCCCCTAAACAAATAAATCTTAAAAAAAAAAAAGAAAATTGTCAAAGAGAAAAGAATGGGATAAACATGAGCTCTTGCTTCAGGGGTATCTCAACGCCTCCTAAACTATTGTTTTTTTCTTTTTTTTTTAATTTTAAATAGATTTTAGTTATTTAGGGGCGCCTGGGTGTCTCAGTGGGTTAAAGCCTCTGCCTTCAGCTGGGGTCATGATCCCAGGGTCCTGGGATCGAGCCCCGCATTGGGCTCCCTGCTCAGCAGAGAGCCTGCTTCCCCGCCTCTCTCTCTGCCTACTTGTGATCTCTGTCTGTCAAATGAATAAATAAAATCATAAAAAAAAAGATTCTAGTTATTTATTTGACACAGAGAGAGAAAACATGAACAAGCAATGGGAGTGGGAGAGGGAGAAACAGACTCCCTACTGAGCAGAGAGCCCAATGTGGGGATTGATCCCAGGACCCTGAAATCATGACCTGAGCCGAAGGCAGACCCTTAACGTTTAAGCCACCAGGCATCCCTCTCTCTATTTTTTTTTAAAGATTTTATTTATTTATTTGACAGACAAGTAGGCAGAGAGGCAGGCAGAGAGAAAGGAGGAACCTGGCTCCCCGCCGAGCAGAGCCCAATCCAGAGCTCCATCCCAGGACTCCAGGATCATGACCCACGCCAAAGGCAGAGGCTTTAACCCACTGAGCCACCCAGGCGCCCCCCCCCTCTATTTTTTTAATGCAGATTCCTGTATCAAGCCTGAGGGACACAGTTCTGGAACTGGCAGTGTTTGATCAACACAGGAGAAAGTTTGATAATTTCAGTTCGCTAATGCTGGAATGGAAATCCTCAAATGAAACACTAGCTCATTTTGAAAATTATAATTCAGTGGAGATGGTAGCAAAGGATGACGGCAGTGGGCAGACTCGGCTTCATGGTATTTTGGTGACTTATAAATCCTTTTACATGTCTGCTTAGTGTTTCTGCACTGTTTCCCTTGGGTGACAGTTTATTTCAGATTTTGTCATATCTCTGTTTTCATCTTTGATCATTGTATGTTTTAGCAAATGTAAATAAAGATTTCTTGTTGCAAAGTTAGGGTCTAGGATCCAACATTTCTCACAGGAACATAAAATTAATTTTAATCTATTTGTTACATATTATTTGCCTAATGTTATAAAAATTTCATTCATTTATTAGAAAATATTTATTGGGTGACTGTTACATGTAGGACCCTGTGCTAGGCACCTGAAGATGGAATGTTCCATGAGATAGTCATGGCCTCTGCCCTCATATATATGTGTGTGGGTGTGTATATATAAATATATATATGCGCCTCTGCCTTTATATAAATTTTTTTTAAAGATTTCATTTATTTATTTATTTATTTATTTTAGAGGCAGGTAGGGGCAGAGGGAAGGGAAGAGAGAGAATCTCAAGCAGATTCCCTGCTGAGTGTGGAGCCCAATGTGGGGCTCAATCTTATGACCCTGAGATCAAGACCTAAGCCAAAACCAAGAGCCAGATGCTTAACCGACTGAGCCACCTAGGTGCCCCTCTCATAGACTTTAGCTATTACAATTGTGTTAGGTGTTTTGAAGGACAACGATGGGGTGCTTTAAGAGTTCTAGCAGAGAACCTAACGTAGTTCAGAACAGAGAAGGCTGCCCAAGAAAATAACATTTACGCTGAAACCTGAGGGGGCGGCCAAAAGGGGAGACAGAGTGAGAATAAGGTGAGTGAATTTTGAGGGACCAGAGGGACCAGCAGGAGTTCTGAGAGAGCAGCAAGCCCTCATGTGGCGTCAGTCCTCAGTCCTCTGCTTGCGTCACATTTGCCAGCTCACCAAAGCAGTCACTTGCCCAGACCGACACAAGGTGGACGAGCCCTGCTCAAGGACACGGGTGCAGGTAGGCATGCTTCCCCGCAGGCCAGTGACAGGGAAGCCTGCCACCCAGGGATCCCCAAGTGAAGGAAGGGGTACAGAAGGTAACTTTTAAGTTTCTGGCATGAAGGTTTGGATGGATGGTGTAACCATTCATGGAATAAGAAACGCTTAGAGGAGAAGTAAGATTCAGCCTTCTCCACACACACAGGGAGCTCAACCACAGGCCAAGTCTAAAATCTCTGCTGGGGAGCGCGGCAGCACGATACTCATGTGTATGTAATGCTGTCACACTGTGACACCAACAGTGCGTGCACTTCGTGTGAGACCTGGTAGCAAGGAGGGGTGCCTGGCTGGCTCAGTCGGTGGAGCATGCGACTCTTGATCTCAGGTTGTGGGTTCGAGCCTCACATTACCTGCAGAGATTACTTTAAAATCTTTTTTAAAAAGTAGCAAGGAAAGAGATGCTCTTTACTTGCCATAACAGTCAACCACCAGATACCATCCGTGCGTCTTCTGCTTTATGATTTCATCCCTTCCTCTACTCCATCACGGTGTCCTCATGTCTGTCCCATGTTACCACAGTAGCCTCCTGGCTGACCTCCCTGTGCCTGTGCTGCCCTCTAATCTGTCCTCCACACTACTGTCTAGATTACCTTCCTAAAGTACAGATCTGAACCTCTTTCTTGAAAGAGGCACCTGGGGCACCGGCTGGCACATTCGGTTAGGCATCTGACTCTGGGCTTCAGCTCAGGCTTTCAGCTCAGATCTCAGGGTCCTGAGATTGAGCCCCGCATCAGGCTCTATGCTCAGTGGGGTGTCTGCTCCTCTCTCTCTCCCTCTGCCTCGGCCTCACTCTCTCTCCATGTCTCTCTCAAATTAAATAAATAAATAAATAAATAAATCTTTTCAAAAACTGTTGGGGCTACTGTGGCCTGAAGTCTACGACGTGCCAAACGCTGCACTGAGTGCTTCACATGCGTTTTCTCACGTGACCCCCATAACAGCCCTGGCATAGCATTACTCCCGTGATGTCAGTGTGTCCCTCCATCATTCGTTGAGTTCTTACTATACTCGAGGTGCAGTTTTAAGCTTTGAGAGTACAACCGGAAAATAGGGGAAGCAGCAAGCTCTCTGACACCGAAGCCTACGCTGCCAGCCACTCGCTGTCCTGTCACCGCACTGCTGGTGGGGACTCCCCGTGTCTTTCAGGATAAAATTCCTGAGCTGCAGCTTTGCCATACCAACCCCCGCCTACCTCTCTGGCTCCACCTGCTGTTACTGCCCATGTATACTCTACATTTTTCTCACACTCAACAACTTTATTTATTAAAAGGGTTTTTTAAAGGTTTTATTGGTTTTTTTTTAAAGATTTTATCTATTTATTTGACAGAGAGAGAGAGAGAGAGATCACAAGTAGGCAGAGAGACAGGCAGAGAGAGAGGAGGAAGCAGGCTCCCCACCCAGCAGAGAGCCCGATGCGGGGCTCGATCCCAGGATCCTGAGATCATGACCTGAGCTGAAGGCGGAGGCTTAACCCACTGAGCCACCCAGGCGCCCCAGGTTTTCTTGTTTTAAGTCATCTCTACACCCAATGTGGGGCTTGAACTGATGACCACAAGATCAAGATTGCACAGTCTTCTGGCTGAGCCAGCAAGGCCTCCCCACTCACGACTTGATATCCTTAGCCATGACAAGGCTTCTTATACCTCTTCCCTTTCACGTGTTTGTGTTTTCTTTTCTTACACCATCACGGGGCTGAGATTTTCCTCTTGTCCTCTGTGAGTTCTGTCCCTCTATATTACCTGTCTGAGGAAAGTATTCCTTTTCTGCCTGTACAGAGCGGCACTGCACTGTAGCAGCCCTCACACACCTGTGGTAGTGGTTGGTTTCCCTCTCAGTCACCATACTACCCTGCAGCCTTCTTGGAAAGCAAGGGTTGTGTTTTCTTCTTTATCTCTGCCTCATTATCTGGCGTAGTCCCTGCAGTAGCCCCGCAGTAAATCTGTGTTTATGGATGGATGGAGCATCACGCGAAACTCCCAGATTTAGGCACAATCATACTACTATTTGGAAGATAAAACAAGAATTGACTTAAGTGGCAGATTTATGGTAAAGTTTTAAAAAGAAAGAAAAAAGAATGAATAGGTAAAACAGAGTCAGATTACAGAAAGTTTCAAATACTAGTTGAAGGAGTTTGAATTGCTGTAATGAGGAATAGTTGTTTAAGGTGGTCCAGCTGAGGGGTGCCTGGGTGGCTCAGCGGGTTAAGTGTCTGCCCCACATCCAGCTTCCTGCTCAGCGGGGAGCCTGCTTCTCCCTCTCCTTTTTTTTTTTTTAATCTTTTTTTTTGTTAAAAGATTTTACTATTTATTTATTTGACAGAGGGAGAGAACACAAGAAGGGGGAGCAGCAGGCAGAGGGTGAGGGAGAAGCAGGATCCCTGCTAAGCAGGGAGCCTCATGTGGAACTTGACCTGAGCCGAAGGCAATCACTTAATGGACTGAGCCACCCAGGCGCCCCCTCACTCCAATTTTTAAACTAAATAATTTCTCCATACATGGTTGTCAGTCTCTGTTTCGACCCACAGACCATTAGAGTTGGAAAGAATTTTAGACTTTGCCTAGCCCAAACCCTCATTTAAAAAAGAAACTGATGGGGCACCCGGATGGCTCAGTGGGTTAAGCCTCTGCCTTTGGCTCTGGTCATGATCTCCAGGTCCTGGGATCGAGCTCCGCATCCGGCTCTCTGCTCAGCGGGGAGCCTGCTTCCCACCCCCCCACCTCTGCCTGCCTCTCTGCCTACTTGTGATCTCTCTGTCAAATAAATAAAATCTTTAAAAAAAATAATAGCAATCAACACAAAAATTCAGTTTTCTGTTTCTTGTGTTTCCCCACAAAGTATTTTTTTTCTTCCTGCAATAGAATATCATTAGGAAAAAAATAGGGCAGAATTTGGTTTTCTGGAGACACTTTTGTAGTCTACATATTACCGTTTCTCACATGTCTCCAGGTCATCAGGTCCTTAAAGTACATCAGTTAAAAGGGACTGTACTCATCGGAGTCAATTTTGTGGGCTACTCAGAAAAGAAAAGTCCAGAGGTAAGAAATAGGAATCACTGAAATGTAAGGCTCTTCATTTCTAACTTTAAAAAAAGAACAAAAATCAGTTGAAACTAATGTAAATCTGAGAACTGTGCACCTCTCTGATTCTGTTATCTGTGGTGCATGAAAAAACTCGAGAATCTTCTCTCAGCTGAGGAGTTAAAAGTTTATACTCACCTTTGTGGTGGTTGTGCATTTCTAGAAACTTTCCAGCTTGCCCAGATCTGCAGCTTTGGAGCTGCTCCTGGTGGATGACGTGACCGTGCTGCCCCAGAATGCCACCCTCTACAACCACCCTGACGTGAAGGTGAACGTTGGAGGGGCTGAGTCAGATGGGATCCCATGGGAGGGGGCGAGTGCGAGGTGACTGAGATGAACGGTATGGCAATAAAAACAAGCTAACTTATGTGTTGAGAATCCCTGATAAGTTTATGTAACCTGCGCGTAATAATTAGGTACAGCACCCTTGGTTTGTCTTTGGCCCAAAGAGAATGGAGTGTTGTTTGTCTCATCTTTCCTAGGAGATATTTAGCCTTGTGGAAGGATCTGGTTATTTTCTGGTCAACAGCAGTGAGCAGGACATTGTCACTGTCACTTACATGGAAGCGGAGAGTTCTATCCAGGTGAGGTCTAGAGGTCGTCCCAGGCTGACAGTCTCGGGTCAAAGTTCATCCTTACAAGAAAGAGTGGAAAAATTCCACCGTGTGTCTCAGACTTGTTACAAAAGTAACATTTGCCTCATTTTTTAACCTTCGGAGATTCTCCAACCCAAAACAAGCTTTTTTTTTCCTTCAACTAGCTGGGCAATTTTTGTTTCTAATTGAACCGAGAGTGTGGAAGACATCTGATTGTAAGAGTTCCATGAAGAGTGTTCATTTCTGTACATTTCAAAGCAAGAACTGTGCGGACAGTTAGTTGCACTGTTGTCTTCATAACCTGAGTGCAGGCTGTTTCTAGCCAGGGTGTGACGACGCCATGTATCTCTTTTTTTTTTAAGATTTTATTTATTTATTTATTTGACAGAGATCACAAGTAGGCAGAGAGGCAGGCAGAGAGAGGAGGAAGCAGGCTCCCTGCTGAGCAGAGAGCCCGATGTGGGGCTCGATCCCAGGACCCTGAGATCAGGACCCGAGCCGAAGGCAGAGGCTTTAACCCACTGAGCCCCCCAGGCGCCCCACGACTCCATATATTAAGCTGTCTTTGCAGTCAACATGCCAAGGGATTTTCTTTTAGTTGATGTTTAGTAATAAAAGCAATAGCTTATATTAACATATGTATATATCTCCTTTCCTTCTAAGAGCTCAAAGGAATTTAACTCTCCTCGGTCATACTGTTTAGGGGGGAGATTGCAGCGCTGGGGACAGGGTGTGGAAGGACCTGCTGTTCTCAGCCCCGTGACAGAAACAGGTTTTTCTCATGCTTCCTCCCCCACTGGCGGCTTCAGCATATCCATGAAATCCCTTCCCTTCTCATAATCAAGAAAGCTGGATATGTACGCTGGATTCCGCTTGAACTCAGTTAGCTTAACCCTTGCTCCTTATCGTTAGTGTTTGTTAAGGGTGCAGATCGTGCTGTGCCCGCACCATGTGCTGTGACCTCTCAGTTCCCATCACAAAGGAAGTAAGTTGTTGCATTTTGTGCTTTGAATGAAAATAGCTGCTTTGATTATGTTTGAAGCACGTGTCCTTTCTTACCCAGCTGCCACCTTCTTCCTTCTAGTTAGTTCCGGTACACCCTGGATTTCTCACCTTGGAGGTCTATGATCTGTGCTTGGCTTTCCTGGGTCCCGCAGTGGCCTACCTCAGGGTGTCAGACATACAGGAGCTGGAGCTCGATCTGATTGATAAGGTGAGAGGCATCAGAGAAGCCGGCTTCACTCGCAGTGGCCTGCGTGGTCTGCGCGCGTGCAGCCGCCCTCAGTGATGTGAGCAGAAATGCCGTCCTTGAAGAACAACATTCCAGCATCACAGGCGAAGCGAGTACTGCGGGGCAGATGACCTAGCGCATGTTGAGTAGGGTTATTTGATAAAGGGCTGACCGGGAGCATTTAGCACAAACAAAATAGTCTGTCACCCTGAGTTAGTTAGTTAGACTGTCCTTGGTGAATGAAACACTTTCACTAAAATTATTTTTCTCTTTTACTACCAGGTTGAAATAGGTAAAACCGTGTTAGTGACTGTGAGGGTTCTTGGCTCTTCCAAACGCCCATTCCAAAATAAATACTTCAGAAACATGGAGCTCAAACTGCAGTTGGCTTCTGCCATTGTCACCCTGACGTGAGTGCCACCTTAGCACCTCCTTCTCCCCATGCTGGGTATCAGGAGTCCACTCTCCCTGCGTGACTTCACATCCTCTTCTTTCCTTTTCTGCAGCCTTGCCTTTCAGCCCATACTGTCCCCCATCTTCAGCCCTCTGCAAGGTACCCCTCCACACCCTTAGATGTGTTGTTTCGGAACAAACCCTCGTGTCTTGTGAATATTTCCATTTTATGAAACTCTCCTTGGATGGTATCGTCTGGCGTGCCTCAGCATGGAGGACCTTCGAAACTCTACCTAGAGAGAGAGTGCTGGTGTTCCCCTCTGCAAAAGGGGGACCCAGAACTCCCAAGTTGCTTGAGTATTTCTGGTTTTGTTTATGTTTTATATTTATGTTTATGTTTTTGTTGCCCTTGTTCCTTTGGGGCCTTAGAACAAACACTCAGCCTTCAGGAGCTTCCTGCCACTGCCATGAACTTTGTCTTGACTCTGGAAATTTATTTTCTGGCAATTCCCTTTAGCTAGAGTTAAAATGAGCAGAAAATGTTATACATCTTAGAAAAAAGCATAACTGGCTACTCTTAAAATCTTTTTTTTTTTTTAAGGATTTTATTTATTCATTTTGGGAGGGGGCTTAGGGGAAGGGAAAGGGACTAGCACACTCTGTGCAGGGCTCGGCAAGGGGCTCCATCCCCCAGCTCTAAGACCAGGACCCAAGCCAAAGCCAGCAGTTGGACGCTCAACTGACAGCCACCCACGTGTCCCAAAATCAAATCTTTCCTGCCCACAAACACACATGTCCTTCCAGGCTAATGGAGGAACAGGATGAATACTCTGAAAATTATATCCTTCGAGCTGTTTCTGTTGGGCAAACCACACTTGTGGCTATTGCCAGGGACAAGATGGGGAGAAAATTCACATCAGCTCCTCGCCAAATTGAGGTAAGGAAATTATCTCATTCACAGTACCACATCTTTTTTAGCTTTATTCGTCTTTTTCTGTTTAGTTTGCACAAGTTAAAAATTATTTGATTCAGTAAGATGATAGTTGTCTAACTCTTGAAACAATACATAATATGTTTTAGGTTTTTGTTTTTCTATATAAAAGTAATATACTTCTTGTAGAAAATTTGAAAGCAAAAGAAATAATAAAGATGCAGAGTGAAAATCACCTATAATTCCACTACTTAGAGGCAACCGTTCATTATTAAAAATCCTTCACTTCTTCCCATGCTTACTTAACATAGATGAATCATACTGCTTTTTTCATCTTAATCCTTTATCAAAAGTATTTTTTATGTCATTTAAAGCTCATTGTTGACCACGTGTTGGCAGTTATTGAAGCTGGGTAATAGGTATCTGTACCTAAGAGTTGTTATACTGCTCTCTCTACTTTTATATATGTTGGGAAAAAAGTAAAAAAGAAAGATAATTATAAACATAACTTTAATGACCACTTTTAGGGCACATGGGTGGCTCAGTCGGTTAAGTATCTGACTTTGGCTTAGGTCATGATCTCAGGATCAAGTCCCATGGAGGGGGGGTGGTCTCTGCTCAGCGGGGAGTCTGCTTCTCCCTCTCACTCTCCTCTATGCTCTCCATCCACTCTATCACGTAAATAAATAAAGGGGTGCCTGGGTGGCTCAGTGGTTAAGCCTCTGCCTTCAGCTCAGGTCATGATCTCAGGATCCTGGGATCAAGCCCTGCATTGGGCTCTCTGCTCAGCAGGAAGCCTGTTTCCCTTCCTCTCTCTCTGCCTACTCGTAATCTCTGTCAAATAAATAAAATCTTTTAAAAAAAAAAGTAAATAAAATATTTTTAAAAATGACCACTTTTATTCCAGTGAGTGGACATAAAATTTTTTAAGCATTCTCATTTATTTTTTGCTATGATAAATAAAATTTATATTTATAAATAAAGTAAAATACATGTCTGTGTATAGGATTTTTTTCCCTTAGAATAAGCTGCATGATCATTTATTATGAAATTGATTCTAGTCTGTCCCTGTTGTCTTTTTGGTTTTTTCCTTCAAGGTGTTTCCTCCCTTCAGACTTGTTCCAGAGAAAATGACACTGATCCCAGCTAACATGATGCAGGTGATCTCAAAGTCAGGAAATATGATTTACCCTTTCTTCTCACCCTGCTCTGCAACCCCCCCCCCCCGCACCGATGTGTGCGCTCCCTTCTTCCTACTGGCCTCCTCTTGTCTACTCCCGCCAAGTACAGCAGAACCTGATAAAGAAGAAAATTAGTACTTTTGCGTCCCCTAATGAACAGGGTATAACCTACCTCTGGGAACAGATGGATCATATGTGGCACTTGTGTTTCTTCTGCATATGATTGATGTGGGATATGTCCGTTGGGAAGTGGCGGGGAGTAAGAGGTTGAATTGCTTGGACAAAATGTTGGGAAAAGAGATGGGATTTCTTCCCATGTTCCAGGCATTTGCTTGCATGTTTCAATTCTAGGTAATGTCTGAAGGTGGCCCCCAGCCCCAATCTATCATTCACTTCTCTATCAGTAACCAGACTGTGGCTGTCGTGAATAGGCGGGGGCAAGTCACGGGGAAGGTGGTCGGCACAGCTGTGGTCCATGGCACCATCCAGACAGTAAATGAAGATACTGGCAAAGTCATTGTGTTTTCCCAGGTATTGGTTCTTTGTTCTGCTTCCACTTTTCTATCTGGGAACCAAATTGGGACATGTGGGGTGATGAGGGAGGGTGTCAGTAGCTCAGAAAAACCCTTTGAGTCCCTTACCTGGCGTTCTCTTAACCAAGCATGGGGAATAGGTGGTCTTTAGTGAAAACCCCACAGAGTACTGGCATTGGTATAAGACCTAGTCCCTATCTTCAGGAACTGTTTAGGGAACAAAAGCCAGCACACCTGCTGGCGTGTTTTTTTGCTGAATGCCCTAGACAACAGCAGCCCAGTTAGTGAAGTGCCCTCTGCCCCGCACAGACTCCCCCTTAGCCTGCGCTTGCTTCTGCCCGTGCCACAGGATGAAGTGCACGTTGAAGTGGTCCAGCTCAGGGCCGTGAGGGTCCTTGCAGCCGCCACTCGCCTCATCACAGCGACTGAGGTCGGTAAGGCGGCTCTGCTCTTGGCGCTGGTAGTGCCAGCTGCGCAGGACGCACAGCACACACGTCTTCTTTTCAGATGCCAGTTTATGTCATGGGAGTGACCAGTACCCAGACCCCTTTCTCCTTCAGCAATGCCAACCCTGGACTCACATTCCATTGGTCCATGAGCAAAAGGGACGTGTTGGATCTAGTACCCAGGCATTCAGAGGTATGAATGTGTCTCTTTATTATATCATCTCAGGGACATTGATAGTAAATTCACCTTATTTCATCAAGTTTGAGACTGATTTCACTTTCTAAACTACACAGTATTACTATTTATCTCCTCTTCTCCTTGTTCTCTGAACTCTAGAAACCTATAAATCATATGAAGTGTTCAACTGGAGTACTCAGATAATTCTATGTAATTTTTAATATACTTTGCTAGAACAAGTTCTCAAAAAAATGTTTCCTTTAATATTGTATTTGTGAGCATTTGACTGTGTTCCATGAGCAATAACACGTCATGAATACACGGTATGTGCACAGGCTTCACGGTACTGGGCTTTGCTTCGTTATGCTCCACAGATCCTGCAAGTTTTTACAAACGGAAGCTTTGTAGCAACCACAAGTCTATTGGTGCCATTTCTTCTGACAGCATTTGCTCACTCTGTACCTCTGTGTCATATTTTGGTAATTTTCACAATATTTCAGACTTTTCCATTATTATTTTATTTGTTATGGGGATCTGTGATCGATCAGTGAGTATGATTCACTGAAAGCTCAGATAATGGTTAGCATTTTTTAGCAATGAAGTAATTTTTTTAAAGATTTGATTTATTTATTTAACAGAGAAAGACAGCGAGAGAGGGAACACAAGCAGGGGGAGTGGGAGAGGGAGAAGCCGGCTTCCCATGGAGCAGGGAGCCCGATGTGGGGCTCGATCCCAGGACCCTGGGATCATGACCTGAGCCAAAGGCAGACATTTAACGACTGAGCCACCTAGGCACCCCGGCAATAAAATATTTTTTGTAAGGTTTTATTTATTTATTTGACAGATAGATCACAAGCAGGCAGAGAGGCAGGCAGAGAGAGAAGGGGAAGCAGGCTCCTCGTGGAGCAGGGAGCCTGATGAGAGGCTCGATCCCAGGATTCTGAGATCATGACCCGAGCTGAAGGCAGAGGCTTAACCCACTGAGCCACCCAGGTACCCCAATAAAATATATTTTTTAAAGGTTTTATTTATTTATTTGAGAGAGAGACAGTGAGAGAGAGCATGAGCGAGGAGAAGGTCAGAGGGAGAAGCAGACTCCCCGTGGAGCTGGGAGCCCAATGTGGGACTCAATCCCGGGTCTCCGGGACCATGACCTGAGCCGAAGGCAGTCAGTCGTCCAACCAACTGAGCCACCCAGGTATCCCCAATAAAATATTTTTAATTAAGATATGTACACTCTTTTAGACATAATGCTGTTTATTGCATACCTAATAGACTAACAGTATAGTGTAAACATAACTTTTATGTGCACTGGAAAACCAGAAAATTCATTTGATTCGCTTTATTGCAACATTTGCTTTACTGTGGTGGCCTAGAGCTGAACCTGCAGTAGCTCTGAGGTGAGCCTGTGCTCTGTGATAAGTGAAAAGAGCTCTGACATCTTAATGCACACAGCATTAAGCCTTACTCAGAAACCTGGAAAGGATAAGAAAAAGGGAAAGAAAAAGAAAGAAAGGAAGAAAAGGGGCACCTGGGTGGCTCAGTGGTTTAAGTCCCCGCCTTCAGCTCAGGTCATGATCTCAGGGTCCTGGGATTGAGCATCCGCATTGCATCGGGCTCTCTGCTCGGCAGGGAGCCTACTGCCCCCCACTCCCACCTGCCTCTCTTCCTACTTGTGATCTCTATCAAATAAATAAATAAAATCTTTAAAAGAAAAGAAAAGAGGGAGGGAGGGAAGAGAGAAGGAAAGAGAGAAAGGAAAGGAAAGAAAGAAAAAAAAAAAGAAGTGGATGCTACAGGCTAACTTACCTAGTTTACAATATGGTCCCCGGATCATCAGTTTGAGAGAAACCACCAAGGTCGTCTGGGGACAGTGGCAGATCCTTAGGAAGAAGGAACCTGGAGCCAAGTTACCCAGTAGGTCACGACTCAGTGCCCAGAAGAACTAAGAATCAGAGGTATATCTTGGGAGAGAACAGAGAGGTTACAGGAGCTAGAATTAATATGGTATTTCTGGAGCCACCAGAAAGAAAAGAGAAGCCTGAAAAAAGTTACAAAATCTATTTGTAATCCTTCTAAAAACATCCTAGATCTGTAGTCTAGGGAAACTCTGGTGTTTGGGTCTTCTGTCTCCCGGGGGCTCCCCTGAGCCTGCTTATACTCAGAATTGAGGAGAGATGGAACTGTACCTAGTGTGGCACAGTTCTGCCACACGGTTCAGCTCTTGACTAGCAAATAGAGATTGTGTGAAAAGAGGGGATGGCACAGGCCCTTAGCATCTGTTCTACTTCTCCCTTTCTCTAGCTTTATCTACAACCCGACTTTCATCTCTAGGGAAAGTGATTGAGAGCCCCACACAGAGTTTCTCCTCCTGCCTCAGATCCTGCAGGGTGAGCTAAGGCGGCCCCACCTCAGGAGGGCTCCCACGCCGTGGTGTCAGCACTCAGATTCACTTGGGTCAAACTTTTTTTTTTAAAGATTTTATTTATTTATTTGAGAGGCAGTGAGAGAGCATGAGCGAGGAGAAGGTCAGAGGGAGAAGCAGACTCCCCGTGGAGCTGGGAGCCTAATGCGGGACTCGATCCCAGGTCTCCGGGATCATGACCTGAGCCGAAGGCAGTCGTCCGACCAACTGAGCCACCCAGGCGTCCCGGGTCAAACATTTTATAAACCACTTGTTCTTTAGCATAGGACCGTTCCAGACAGCTGACTGAGATCTACATAACGGAAATGGGAAGTTTTCTGTAGGGGAGGATTTTGGACGTTGGGACTCTGTGAGTCAAGAGAGCAAGAAAGGTCTTGGCTCTGGACAGCAAAAAGGCAGGAGAAAGAGGACTTGAAATGAGTGCCCCAAAGGTAGGCAGGTGTCTCCTCCAATACCTGTCTTAATGTTGGCCCTGCCTTCCCATGGCCTTATCTAGTCTGGGCCACAGTGGTGGGGAAGCAGTAGGGAGATGGTCCACTGGGGTAAGCATAGTCCTGAAATAGCTCTGCCTTCCTTGCCACCACTCTGAACTCCAGGGGTAGATTGTCTCACTTCTCCCAATTTCAGTTCTCCTATCTAAAGCCATTTTATTTTTTTTAAGGTTTTATTTATTTATTTGATAGAGATCACAAGTAGGCAGAGAGGCAGGCAGAGAGAGAGGAGGAAGCAGGCTCCCTGCTGAGCAGAGAGCCCGATGCGGGACTCGATCCCAGGACCCTGGGAGCATGACCTGAGCCGAAGGCAGAGGCTTTAACCCACTGAGCCACCCAGGCGCCCCGAGCACAGTGATTATTTTTTTTTTTTCAAAGATTTTTATTTATTTATTTGACAGAGACACAGCAAGAGCGGGAACACAAGCAGGGGGAGCTGCAGAGCCAGAGGGAGAAGCAGGCTTCCCACTGAGCAGGGAGCCGAATATGGGGCTCGATCCCAGGACCCTGGGATCATGACCTGAGCCAAAGTCAGACGCTTAACAACTGAGCCACCCAGGCGCCCCGAGCACAGTGATTATTAATGAATAATTCTTAATCCATCCCTGACTGTTTTCCAGGTTTTCCTACAGCTCCCGGTAGAAAATAACTTTGCCATGGTTGTCCACACAAAAGCAGCTGGTCGGACCAGTATCAAAGTCACTGTCCGCTGTATGAACAGTTCCTCTGGGCAGCTTGAGGGGAATTTGTTAGAATTGTCTGATGAAGTTCAGATTCTGGTAAGGTCCCAAACCTAAATTTTGTTTTTACATAGCAAGGAGAAGAAAGTTATATTCTCTTGTCATCCATGTGGAGCTTGGTCTGGATAGAGGTAGAGAAGGTGCTAGAGGGAGCCCTAGAACAGGCTCATAGTTTCTAGAGCTTTGTCATTCCTCCTAGTTGCATCTGTGTAAGTACTGATATTAGAAACTGTAAGAACACGCACTCCCCTCACCTCCCCACACAATGAACACAGGATACGAAAGCAGAATAACTAAAGAGGGACTCATTTCCGAGCTGCTCTGCCTAACACAGACATTGTGATACCATTCACTTAGGAGATCTACCCCTAACTTCCAGGAGGGTAGAAGAGCATGGATGGTTGGTTTCTACAGGTGTTCTCAGGCTGAAAGCTAACTGGCCCTATTGTTTTTAGTGTTCAAAAGAAAAATGATCATCTGTGGGGGGCGAATAAGTTTCTCTGCCTCTGAATTTAGGACTGATTTTTTTTTTCTTTTTCTCTTCTCCTTTATTTGGTTTTGTTTCTCTGATTCAGTGAGGGATAGAGGAAAGCGCATTTTACTAGGAAGTAGAAAACCTGAATAATGTTCCTTCCTAATTTATTATTGTAGGTTTTTGTTCTCAAATCTCTTTTCAGGTAGCCAGAGCTAAAGTTAGAAATTTCAAAATTATTTTATACCTAATATCTAAGTGATACAGAGGATGTGGTCAGTCAGTGTGGCTTCATCAGGAGCGGAGCTAATATTAGATTTGTGTTCTAGAACACCGAGCCATGTGTTAAGTGTTGGGCTCACTTGAAAAGAGTGTTGTGGGCCCTCAGGCCAAGCTAAAGTGAGGTAGATGTTGATTTGTAGTTGAGCAAAGGTTATAGTTTTGTCTTTTCCAGGAATGAGGAAGACATTATTTTCTCACTTTAGGTGTTTGAGAAACTCCAACTGTTCTTTCCGGAGTGCCAGCCTGAGCAAATTCTGATGCCCATGAATTCCCAGCTCAGACTCCACACCAACAGGTGAGGAATTAGGGAAGGGCAGGCCAAGTTCCAACCTTACCGTTAGGAACATGGAAAGAACTCTTGCCTTCTAGGTGATTTTTCTAATCCATAAATAAGATTTTTTATCTGAAGTGAAATTCATGTTACGTAAAATGAACCATTTAAAAAAATTTTTAAGACTTTAGAGAGGTGGGGCGCCTGGGGGGCTCAGTGGGTTAAGCCTCTGACTTCGGCTCGGGTCATGATCTCGGGCTCTCTGCTCAGCAGGGAGCCTGCTTCCTCTCTCTCCCTCTGCCTTGTCTCTCTGCCTACTTGTGATCTCTGTCTTTCAAATAAATAAATAAAATCTTTAATTAAAAAAAAAGATTTTAGAATGGGATATTACAAGCAAGGGGAGAAGCAGCAGGCAGAGGGAGAAGCAGGATCCCCACTGACCAAGGAACCTGATGTGGGACTCAATCCCAGGACCCAGGAATCATGACCTGAGCCGAACGCTTAACCAACTGAGCCATTTTATTTATTTATTTTTATTAATTAATTAATTAATTAATTTTTACGTATTTTTAAATATTTTTATATAGTTCTTATATATATATCTTTATATATTTTTATATATTTATTTTTTTTTAAAGATTTTATTTTATTTATTTATTTGACAGAGAGATAGAGCACAAGAGAGGCAGGCAGAGGGAGAGAGAGAAACAGGCTCTCCTCTGAGCAGAGAGCCCAACATGGGGCTCGATCCCAGGACCCCAAGACCATGACCTGAGCCGAAGGCAGACGGCTAACAACTGAGCCACTCAGGTGCCCCAGATTAACCATTTTAAAGTGGACGATTTCGTGGCATTTAGTGCATCACAGTATTGCACAACCCTCACCTCTGTCTAGTTCCAGGACATTTTCATCACCACCAAAGGAGACCCTACCCATCAGCAGTCATGCTAACCTATTTATTTGAGAGACAGAGAGGGAGCAAGAGCAAGCATGAGTACAGGGAGGGGCAGAGGGAGAGGGAGAGGGAGAAGCAGACTCCCTGCTAAGTACGGAGCCTGACATGGGGCTCGATCCCAGAACCCTGAGATCATGACCTGAGCCACCCAGGTGCCCCTATTTCATTCCTTTATTTTTTTTTAATTTTTTAAAAAATTTATTTGTCAGAGCGAGAGGGAGAGAGAGAGCGAGCGAGCACAGGCAGACAGAGTAGCAGGCAGAGGCAGAGCAAGGAGCCTGATGTGGGACTCGATCCCAGGTCGCTGGGATCATGACCTGAGCCAAAGGCAGCCGCTTAACCAACTGAGCCACCCAGGTGTCCCTATTTCATTCCTTTTAATGACTAAATCATATTCTGTGGTATGGATATAACATACTTAGTTTATCCATTCATCTGTTGTTGGACATTTGGGTTATTTTTACCTTTGGCTCTTGTGAATATTATGCTACTATGAATAATCACACAGAACTATTTATTTGAATATCTGTTTCAATCCTTTTAGCTGAATTTTAAATTTATTTTTATTATTTTTTAAGGATTTTATTTATTTGAGAGAGAGAGCAGGGAGAGCACAAGTGAGGGTGGAGGGGCGGAGGGAGGAGAAACAAACTCCCCACTGAGCAGAGAGCCCGATGGGGGCTCGATCCCAGGACCCCTGGAATCATGACCTGAACGGAAGGCAGATGCTTAACTGACTGAGCCACCCAGGAGCCCCTAGCTGAATGATTTTTAATGATAAATATGTAGTAGGAAGTGATTTTTAGAGAGATAGGCATAATCCAAACGCAGACTTTTACTTGAGGAACAAATAAGCACATAACATGGATAATGGCAAGTGGTTTCCTCAGAGTACAGTTTCTTACAGTAATCCCGCCACTCTCCTTTCTTTCTGGTCAGAGCCCCCAAGAGATGCCACCTGTTCCATTTGTTCCCTAGGGAAGGGGCCGCCTTTGTGAGTTCCCGTGTTCTCAAGTGTTCCCCTAATTCATCTGTCATCGAGGAGGACGGTGAAGGGCTCCTGAAAGCTGGGTCCATTGCAGGTACTGCTGTGTTGGAAGTCACGTCTGTAGAACCTTTTGGAGTCAACCAGACAACCATAACTGGAGTTCAGGTGAGTTCAGGGACTTGCTCAAGAAAAAATAAAAGGAATACCATGGCCTGAAGAGGCAGATTTCCTGATTTAAGAACTAGGAACTTCCCTGGAAGTCAGAACGAACTATAAGGTAGAGGACAGTCTTGACATGGATATAAGCCATCAAATTAAATGTGGCCTTTAGAGCCCTTGTTATAAGAGGGATCAGCCTCAAATTGGTACACTTCTGAACAGCGTTGGCAAAAGGGTGTGGGGAAAGGTAGAACTATTGCTACCAAAATTAGGCTTTGTTACTAGAATTTAAAAATGTAGTCTAACTAGAGTGCCTGGGTGGCACATTCAGTTAAGCATCCAACTCTTGGTTTTGGCTCAGGTCATGATCTCAGGGCTGTAAGATCGAACCCTCTGTCAGGCTCCATGCTGGGGATGGAGTCTGCTTGAGATTCTCTCTCTCCATGGGTTGTCTGAGGGGCTCAGTTGGTTAAGCATCTGCCGTCGGCTCAGGTCATGATCCCAGGGTCCTGGGATTGAGCCCCACATCAGGCTTCCCGCTCAGTGAGGAGCCTGCTTCTCCCTCTCATTCTCTCTCTCTGCACGTTCTCTCAAATAAATAAATAAATTTTTAAAAAAGATTTTATTTATTTATTTGACAGTGAGAGAGGGAACACAAGCAGGGGGAGTGGGAGAGGGAGAAGCAAGTCCCCGATGTGGGGCTTGATCCCAGGACTCTGGGATCATGACCTGAGCCAAAGGCAGATGCTTAATGACGGAGCCACCCAGGTGCCCCAATTAAATAAAATCTAAAAAAAAAAAAAAATTCTCTGTCTCTCCTTCTGCCCCTCCCCCTGCTTGTCCGTGTGTACTCTCTCTCTCAAGTAAATAAATAAAATCTTAAAAAGAAAGTTCCAGCTTCTCTCCACATTCTCTCAGCTTTAATAATCAAGGGGCCATTTCCTGTACTGTGTGTTTCTTACTCAACTCTGACTTAAGTCATCCCTTATGAGGGGCTGCTTCCTCTGAAAGAAGAACCCCGTTTTTACCGTGGCCGTGAACTTCAGAACCGCTCGCAGCTCCTCTCCGGTGGCCCTGCTCCCACAGGTGGCACCAGTGACATACCTGCGGATGAGCAGCCGACCCCAGCTGTACGCCGCCCATGGGAGGGCTCTGCGGGCGTTTCCTGTGGGCATGTCTCTCACCTTCGTTGTCCAGTTCTATAACAGCATTGGAGAGAAATTCCACACACACAACACCCAGCTTCATCTGGCTCTGAACAGGTGCGGGGTCAAAGGAATGATATCCGTGTTGGGAGAGAAACCGTGCAGACAGGCTAGGGTTATCCAGTAAATTCTCATGTTCTCAATTCGGAACCTGATATTTCTTTCTTTCATTAGGATGGGAAACACCAGATGGTGCTGGTTGTTTAATGAAGAAGTATTTCAGGGTGTTTTCAATCTGTCAAGGCCTAGTTCACAGGAAGCCTCCATAGGGAGCTGGTAGAGTATTATCAAAAAGCTGTACTGGGTGCCTGGGTGGCTCAGTCGATTAAGCATCCAACTCTGGATCTCAGCTCAGGTCTTGATCTCAGGGCTGTGAGTTCAAGCCATGCTGGGCGTGGAGCCTACTTTAAAAAAAAAACACCAAAAACTTTCCTGGGAAACATATTTTTAATTTAAAAAAAAAGGGGCTTACTGAGTACTCTGTATATAATAGACCTGACCCTTGGCCACTCGTTGCTTGCCCTCCACTGTAGAATTCCTTCTGAACCTTTGAGCTGTTGAATAGAAAATGCTGTGATGAGCTCTGCCCCCAGAACTGTGTCCTAACAGTGATCTTTCAGAAATGACCTGCTACTTTCTTATCTCCTTTCAGAGATGACCTGCTGCTTTCTTATCTCCTTTCAGAGATGACCTGCTACTTATCGGGCCAGGCAATAGGAACTATACTTATGTGGCCCAGGCAGTGAACACAGGAGTGACGCTTGTGGGAATCTGGGACCGGAGACACCCAGGTGTGGCAGATTACATCCCGGTTGCTGTGGAGCATGCCATCACACCAGACACCCAGCTCACCTTTGTTGGAGACGTCATCTGCTTCAGGACACACCTCCTCAACCACAATGGTCTGGATACCTTCCCTTTCTTAACTTCACAGCTGAAAGGATGAGAAAGCAACTCATCCCTTAGATAATTCTTTCAAAGTAATTTAAAATCTGAGGGCCTAGGATCACCTGGCTGGCTCAGTCAGTAGAGTGTGCAACTCTTGATCTTGGAGTTTGGTTTAAGCCCCATGTTGGGTGCAGAGATTATTAAAAAAAATAAAAAAAAAAAAAATATATATATATATATTTTAAAGATCTGTTTATTTGAGAGAGAGAGAGAGAGGTCGGGGGAGGGGCAGCGAGAGAGGGAGAGAATTAAATTGCAGATTCACCACAAGCCCGGACCCTAAGGGTGGGGCTTGATCCCACAACTCTTGATATTATGACCTGAGCGAAAATCAAGAATTGGATGTTTGATCAACTGAACATTCAGGTGCCCCCCAAAATAAAATCTTTAAAAAAAATTCTTGAGGGTCTCCCTAGGGATATTGGTCATGCACCTCCTGGCCGCATAGCTCACTCTATTATTATGCAGGTGGTGCGGGTACCTTGTCTTCTTCCCCATTCCCAGCTTCTGAAGGAGGGGAATTGGTAAGTTGAAGAATGTAAAGGATGAGCTAAAGTGAAGGAAAACGCAGTAGGGCTTTAGTTCTAGGAACCAATTGTGAGTACAGTTTTGTGAGAGATACTGAAGGCCTGACTCTTGAATACATCATGAGCATCATAAGCTTGGGCCTTGTGCTGGGCTAGACTAGACTCTTATCAACAGAGCATTTCTGCCCTAAGGAGCAATATTGAGTGCAAGAACATCAGTCTTTGATTAAGAAATGAGTATCGGTTCTCTGGGCTTACCGAGAGCATATTGCAAAGCCACGTGCCCTGCCTGGGTGTGTGCGTCCCAGTCCTCCTTCCGAGTAGGACTAGTGGGCGTGTTGTATGGCTCTGTGACCTCTTCTGGGAATTGCGGATCCATGTGGGTACAGTGACATGATGTGAGGCCAGAGTCTGTATATTCAGGGCTTGACTGAGAGGGAGTCCACTCAGCTCAGGTCAGATCCCCCAGTCCTGCTAGGACTGATACGCAAGCAACCACCACAAACATGGAGCCCAGGGCCATTGAGCTAGCCCTGCTTTAGGGCTGACAGAGATACAGTCTTATGATTGTTACTCTCTTGTCAGTGAAACAACACTGTTACTTTACTCTTTTGCTAGATTTTGTCAGGACTGTCCTGTCTTTCATTCTGGAACACTCTGACTTTCTAAATCTATACCACTTTGAACGGGAAGCAAAAAGACCAAATGCCAGGATCAGTAATCTATTTAACGCCAACTCCAGGTAGCATTCCTCTGCCACTTTGAGACTGAAGCCAAAGCAAACAAACCTTCTTTCTTGCCAGCTGTCCCCTTCTTGCAGTCTTCTGCTGATACCTATCAGTAGCTGAGAGTTATTCCTGTGTGTAAAAGAATTTTTCCTATTTCCTAAGAACAGTTAGATCCTCCAACTAAGTAGCTCCTTCTGTGATTCTGAGGTAATCCTTGCTTTATATTGTGGGTATGATGGTATATGCAGGGGAACCTGAAAATAAAGTTATCTTCAAAGCTAAAGGTTCCTCCTAGGAAGAGACAGCTGTGTGCCTGAATGGTCTGCTGACACAGAGTCTGCGCTAAGGTCAGAGGGACCTTCCATTTAGATCAGAGGTTGTAACCAAGTGCTTTCTCTTGTCCTTTCCTAGGGGAACCTGGGGTATGGATGGTTTCTGCTGGTAACATCCTACAGACAGACACCGGCACTGGAGTGGGAGTGGCCAGGAGTCCAGGAATAGCAACAGTCTTTCATGACATCCCAGGAGTGGTAAAAACATATCGAGAGGTAACCCTAACAAGGCCAGGGTGACTGTTTCCATATTTGGGGATATGCATATAGAATACACATATGAGGAAAAGCTATATACTGACATGTCAGATATAAAGCCAGCCAGAAAACTTTGGAATACAAAGCTAAACATGATTAGGAGGCGCCTGGTAGCTCAGTTGTTAAGCCTCTGCCTTCGGCTCAGGTCATGATCACAGGGTCCTGGGATCGAGTCCCACGTCGGGCTCCTTGCTCAGTGGGAAACCTCCTTCTCCCTATCCCACTCCCCCTGCTTGTGTTCCTTCTCTGTGTGCCAATCTCTGTCAAAGAAATAAAAAGTATCTTTTAAAAATTTATTTATTTAAATTTATTTATTTGTCAGAGAGAAAGGGAGAGAGAGCACAGGCAGACAGAGAGGCAGGCAGAGGCAGAGGGAGAAGCAGGCTCCCTGCCAAGCAAGGAGCCCAAGGTGGGACTCGATCCCAGGTCGCTGGGATCATGACCTGAGCCGAAGGCAGCCGCTTAACCAACTGAGCCACCCAGGCGTCCCTAAAAAAATTTTTAAAAAGAAATAGTGATTAGGATTCTTAACCAGAATAAATAAATAGATAGATAGATAAATAAGGGGCACCTGGGTGGCTCATTCGGTTAGGCGTCTGCCTTCAGCTTGGGTCATGATGTCAGGATCCTAGGCTTGAGCCCCACATTGGGCTTCCTGCTCAGCAAGGAGCCTGCTTCTCTCTCTCCCTCTGCTGCTCCCCCTGCTCACTCTCTCTCAAAAACAAACAAAAAGGGGCGCCTGGGTGGCTCAGTGGGTTGGGGCTTCTGCCTTCGGTTCGGGTCATGATCTCAGGGTCCTGGGATCAAGCCCCGCATCGGGCTTTCTGCTCAGCAGGGAGCCTGCTTCCTCCTCTCTCTCTCTGCCTGCCTCTCTGCTTACTTGTGATCTCTGTCTGTCAAATAAATAAATAAAATCTTTAAAAAAAATACACAAGAAAGCAAGCCACTTAATTCTACTTAGACATTAAGGCTAAATTTTCTAGAAGTGACATTTAAACTGAATCTTAAGATCTGAGTCATGGCACACAATAAAAATAAGTAAAAATAAATTGAGTCTTGAGGATTAGGAATTTGTCTGGCAGATAAAATAGAAGGCATTTTATTTTTATTTTTTTAAGATTTATTTATTTGAGGGGTGCCCAGGTAGCTCACTTGGTTGGGCGACTGCCTTTGGCTCAGGTCATGATCCTGGAGTCCCGGGATCGAGTCCCCCATCCTGCTCCCTGTTCAGCAGGGAATCTGTTTCTCCCTAGGACTCTCCCCCGTCTCGTGCACTCTCTCTCATTCTCTCTCTCTCTCAAATAAATAAATAAAATATTTTTAAAAAAGATTTATTTAGAGAGAGAGAACACGATTGAGTTGGGGAGAGGGAGAGAATCTCAACCAGACTCCTCACTAAGTGCGGAGGCAGTCTTGGGGCTCAGTCTCACAACCCCAAGATCACGACCCAGAAATCATGACCTGAGCCAAAACCAAGACTCTGGTGCTTAACTAAACTGAGCCACTCAAGCGCCCCTAAAAGAGAAGATATTTTAGACTAAAGGAAAAGGCAAATACAAGTAGATGTTGCTTGAAGACCAATGAATAAATCAGGGCATATTCAGCAAAAGTTTATAAAGATAGAAAGGGAAAACTAGAGAACATCTAAAGAGAACTTGTATGGTGAGCAGATAAGAGGGGTAGGGACAGAGGCAACAACTTGAGGAGTTTGAGAAGGGTTTCAGTGCTGGGGAAGCAGAGAGAGGGGGTCACAAGGGAGGAACTGGCCTTTGCTGTCAGAGGCTACAGAGAAGTCAAAAAGGGTGTGATGGACCCTAGGTGGTGTACTGGGTAAAATCATCATTTAATAGTTCACTAACTGGGACGCCTGGGTGGCTCAGCTGGTTGGACGACTGCCTTCGGCTCAGGTCATGATCCCGGAGACCCGGGATCGAGTCCCGCATCAGGCTCCCAGCTCCGCGGGGAGTCTGCTTCTCCCTCTGACCTTCTCCTCGCTTATGCTCTCTCACTGCCTCTCTCTCAAATAAATAGATAAAATCTTTAAAAAAAAAAAAAGTTCACTAACTAGCAGACACCCATGGAGGCCTCTTCTGTGTAGCCCTGTGACAGGCTCTGGAAACACAAAGATGAGAAAGATAAAACTCCTTCCCTTCCTGAGCATTTAATGTCACTAACTTGGTTTCAACGTTCTTGAATATTTGAAAAAACGAAAAATCGTGGTAGTAACTGAGGAGACTGTGTATTGTAATACGACATACATTTAATGTAATGACCTAATGTCATGAATAATGACATAATGATATAGTGACAAGATGATATACATTTAAGCTGAAGATATTTGGGGGCAGATGTTTGGGGGCCATCATTAATCATCTTCTCTCATTGTAATATGAAGCACTTGCCTCAAATACAAGGCACAATACCGGATATACAAAGATAAATTAGTCTCTCAGTTGAAGAACTTAGATTCAAATAGGAAGGATTTTTAACAAAAATACAAATACCTACAACACAAGACGGAACACTACAAGTATACTGAGAAAAACAAAGTACTTTGAAGTTTCAGAAAAGGCTGAGATTACATGAAACTAACTGAAAGTTGCAGTTGTCTCTGAAGGCATTTTAATAGGGGGACATCCAAAGGGAAGATGTCAAACAGAATAATGGACAAAGACCTCCTTTTAGGGGAAAAAAATGTTATTTTCTTCTCAAAGGTAAACAGATTTGTGGTTCTTAACTATGTGAAGTAGAAAGGCCCCTGGGCCTTGAGTAAGATGGCGCTTTCGGTTGGATAAGTTATGAAGGGTAGAGAGGGAGAGAACAATATTTTCTAAGAATTGGGTACAGATTTTCCTTTGGTTTGCTCACAGGTGGTGGTCAATGCATCATCAAGATTAACGCTCAGTTATGACCTCAAGACCTACCTCACCAATACCCCCAATTCAACTGTGTTCAAGCTCTTCATCACCACCGGCAGAAATGGTGCTAATCTCAAAGGTCAGGAGTCTCTGAATAGGTCTGGGTGATTGTTCCCATCATTCCTGTCTTCCTTCTCATGTACCCCTTAGACTAGCAGTCCATATTTCCTTTTATTTCAGAACTGAATCCACCTTTAATAAATAAATCATTGAGTGCTGTGACCTCACAAATGACTCGATACCAGGTTTTGATATAGGCTAAACTTGGTCACTGTTGTTTTTCTAGTTATAACCTTGCCTGAGAGGTGGCCTAAACCAGGGATTTCCAAATATGGCTGATTTTCAAAGTTACCCGACGAAATTTTTGTAAAAATATGGTCTTAGGCTCCATCCAGATAGTTAATAAGTTTGGGATAAGGCCTCACACCCAATTCTTTTCCAGCTTCCCTAGATTTAAGAAGTGTTGGAGTACGCGACATTTTAACTGTTATTTGCTCAGCAAATTTACCGTATATGTTTTTTTGTTCTGCACTGGGCTATAATTTACTGTCAGTAAAAGGTGGGGAGGTGGTGCCTGGCTGACTCAGAAGAGCATGAGACTCTTGATCTCGGGGTCATGAGTTTAAGCCCCACATTGGGCATAGAGATTACTTTAAAAAAATAACAAACATGGGGCACCTGGGTGGATCAGTGGGTTAAGCCTCTGCCTTCAGCTCAGGTCATGATCTCAGGGTCCTGGGATCGAGCCCCATATCAGGCTTCCTGCTCAGCAGGGAGCCTGCTTCCCCCTCTGCCTGCCTCTCTGCCTACTTGTGATCTCTGTCTGTCAAGTAAATAAATAAAATCTTTAAAAAATAATAATAATAAACATTTTTTAAAGTTTTTAAAAAGTGGGGGAGGTGGGGCGCCTGGGTGGCTCAGTCGTTACGTGTCTGCCTTTGGCTCAGGTCATGATCCCAGGGTCCCGGAATCGAGCCCCATATCAGGCTCCCTGTTCAGTGGGAAACCTGCTTCTCCCTCTACCACTCCCCCTGCTTGTGTTCCCTCTCTCGCTTTGTCTCTCTCTCTTAAATAAATAAATAAAATCTTAAAAAAAAAAAGGTGGGGGAAGAAAGAAAACTAAAATACAAGATATTTCTAATAGATTCTAGGTGGTATGTTCGCAGTTTATATATATTTTTTTCTCATTTAACAGGTTTTTTTTTAAGTAGGCTCTACCCCAGTACCCAACGTGGGGCTTGAACTTACAACCCTGAGATCAAGACCTGAGCTGAGATCAAGAGTCGGACGCTTGGGGCACCTGGGTGGTTCAGTGGGCTAAAGCCTCTGCTTTTGGCTCAGGTCATGATCCCAGGGTCCTGGGATTGAGCGGGCTCTCCACTCAGCGGGGAGCCTGCTTCCCCTCTCTCTCTGCCTGCCTCTCTGCCTCCTTATGATCTGTTTGTCAAATAAATAAATACAATCTTTAAAAAAAAAAAAAGAAGACTCGGGACGCCTGCGTGGCTCAGTTGGTTAAGCGGCTGCCTTCGGCTCAGGTCATGATCCCAGCGTCCTAGGATCGAGTCCCACATCGGGCTCCTTGCTCCGCAGGGAGCCTGCTTCTCCCTCTGCCTCTGCTGCCACTCTGTCTGCCTGTGCTCGCTCGCTCTCGCTCCCTCTGTCTCTGACAAATAAATAAATAAAATCTTTATAAAAAAAAAAAAAAGACGCTTAACTGACTGAGCCACCCAGGTGCCCCTCATTTAACAATCTTATGTAATAATTATCGTCATTTTAAATGAGAAATACCAAATCTAAGAACAAGTAACACGTAGTTAGTGGCAGAATTGGTCGATCTGTCCCACTCCAAAGTCCATGTAAATTCTTTCATTTTTTTTAAAGAAAGAACAAATTCTGTTTTGTTTTGTTTTTTTGCAAGAGAGCATGCAAAACCAGTAAGTCCAAAATATTACTGTCTATAAAATTTAAGTCTAATTGCCCTTTTGGTCATTCAGTTTTTAAGCACTTACCTTCTTCTCACATTATTTAATTTTATAAGTATAATCTAAGTATATATAAATATTTGATTTTTAAGGTTTTCCAGGTTCTTTTACAAAGTATTAAATATATATAACATATTCACACATTGCTCTCTGCCTTAAGATATACTGACTGCAATTTTTCCCCCCAAAATCTTTCTAAAACCACAGCTTATTTTATTATGAAACAACTCCTTTGATATTGGTGATAGTCTCCAAAAGATGAGAACGGTCACTGGACTGACTACTGGCAGCTGAGAAAGAACTTCAGCAGACTGAGGCCCTTAAGAAACTGTGCAGGGGAAAATCTTGGACAGGAATCAGCTCCTACTTAATCTAGAAAGTTGTACATTGAAACTGTTTCTTGATGGCTGTGTGGCTCCTACTTAAGACACCATTTGTAACATTCTGGAGATCTCTAATTTGAATCACACTGCAATCAGTTATGGAAAATCAGACTTCCTAGACTGAAAAGCTACCTCCCAACTGTAATCGCTGTCCAGTTTCCCTGGAATCTGTCTCATTCCCACCGATGCATTCCAGAAACTTTTGAAAGAGGACCCACCTATGATATTGATAATGGAAGTGCCACTATAGTCATTCACAAATCAGCAAAAGCAAGGGTCTTAGACCATTCTTTTATCTTGATTGTAGCAGGAGCCCAAGGGGCTGGCCTAATAAGACAGAACTGACCTCTCTCTTTTGCTATTTAAAACATTTTTTTATTTAAGTGATTTCTATACCTGGTATGGGGTTCAAACTAACAACCCTGAGATCAAGAGTTGCATGCTTCTCTGACCCAGCTGCTTCCCTAGCCTCCCTTTTTAAGATTTACTTATTTGAGGGGCACCTGGGTGGCTCAGTTGCTTAAATGTCTGCCTTCGGCTCTTGTCATGATCCTGGAGTCCTGGGATGGAGCTGCGCATCAGGATGCCTGCTTGTCCCTCCCCTCTGCTTGTGCTCTCTTTCTTTCAAATAAATAAAATCTTAAAAAAAAAAAGATTTGAGAGAGAGAGAATCTCAAGCAGACTCCGTGCTGAGTGCAGAGCCCATCACAGAGCTCCATGTCACAACCTTGGATCATGACCTGAGCCGAAATCAAGAGTCAGTTGCTCCACAGACTGAGCCATCCACGTGCCTCACTTTTTTTTTTTTTTAATCAAACTACTGGCTTATGTAAGTTTCCTCTTTTACAAATTCTTATGGCAGTTATTTCTCTTTTCTGCTTATTAGGATCCTGTACCCCAAGTCAGGCCTTGGCCATCACAACAGTACTTCTTCCTGAGACCCTTGTGCTGTGCCATGTGCAGTTCAGCAATACTTTGCTAGACATCCCAGCAAGCAAAGTCTTCCATGTCCACGCAGGGTTCAGCATGGAGAGAGGTGGGTCCCACTCGCTGCATCTGCCGCCTTTGTTTCTGTCTCTGCACATGTACCACTTCCTTCCTGGGTTGCATTTACTCTTTGCAGTTTCATCTGCTATAGAACTATGGAAACTTTCTCAACCAGCGTTTTTATTTAGTCTCTGTAACACCATGTGCTTTTCTATTAGAGTCTTCTACTTTCTTCTTTGCTAGTCTGTCCCTGTTACCTCTGGGTTTGGATCGTTCATCTTTTATCCCCAGAAGTAGCAGTGTTGGAGTGTTTATTGTTGAACTGAAGGATGTTCCAAGCAGAGTAGCATTAACTAGCATAAAGTAGAAATAGGCATGACATTGGAATTTCATATGAATCACCTTGTAAAACGAGAGGATTTGTGTCAAACGTAAGGCATAAATAGGATAGTGCTACAGTCCAAGACCTTCTGCTCTAAGGCCAGGCAGTATGGTGCGGTAGCGAGCAGCCACTGATGGAAGGCTCACTCAACAAACTGGTGGGCCCTAACCGGAGTGCCTGGTGCCAGGACAGGGACTAGGTGTACACAGGGGAGCAAGTCAGGGCTTCCCATTTTCACCAGTGCTGTGCAGGGAGATCCGTCAGAGCAGAGATGCATGGAATGCTGTAGAGACGGAAAGAGAAGAGGAGCAGCTACCTCGAACCTGGGGGTTGGTCAGTTTTACACAGCAAGGCTTGTGAAAGGGTGACTAGGAATACGCTAGATGTGAGAAGGCCACAGGCCAAGACATCCCAGGCAATAAAGAGCCTGGAGTTTGGCAGGACACAGAATGGAGTGGGAAGAGGAGGCAGCAGGGCGGCCAGGGAAGGGCCCTGCAGTAATCCAAGCATGACCTGCTGAGGGTCTAGCCCAAGTAACAGGGAGATACTAACGGAGAGGCAGGTGTCAGACATTTCAAAAGATGAGTTAGCAAGATCTGGATGGTTGGATTTAGGAATGAAGGAAAGGGTGTCTTTGAAAAGACAGCTGAGTTCGAGCAAGGATAACTAGCACAGTATTCCGTCGAGGTATGGTTTGACAGGGAAGTGACTAAGCCAAGCTCAAAGCACTTTCCTGATCTTGGCAACTGTTGGTTACTTCATTCTCCATCCGCTTAATTTCCATTTGCCCTGTGTTATTTTTTTTTAACATATTTTTAAGGATTTTTAAAAATTTACTTATTTGACAGAGAGAGAGAGCACAAGTAGGCAGAGAGGCAGACAGAGAGAGAGGAGGAAGCAGGCTCCCTGCGGAGCAGAGAGCCCGATGTGGGGCTCGATCCCAGGACCCTGGAATCATGACCCGAGCCGAAGGCAGAGGCTTAACCACCTGAGCCACCCAGGTGCCCCTGCCCTGTGTTATTTACCGCTCCCTGGCACGCTGATTTAAGCAACAAGTTCAGCTGTGGGTTACCTGGGACTGTTTTTCTTCGGTACATTCTCTCCCCACATTGGCCAACAGTCTGCTAATAGGGAACACTCAAAATTGAATTCACCTTTTCTTTTGAACTTGCTTCCATGTTTCCTTCCTATTTCAAGCCGGCTGGCTGAACAGAGCTTCTGAACCTTCCCCGCTCATTTTTCATCTTTCCTGCAGGGGTTTATGTCTGCCTAATCAAGGTTCGACCCCAGTCCGAAGAGCTGCTCCAGGCCCTCAGTGCGGCTGACACCTCAGTCTATGGGTGGGCCACACTGGTCAGTGAGCGGGGCAAGAATGGGATGCAAAGAATCCTTATTCCTTTCATCCCAGCCTTTTACATCAACCAGTCAGAACTGGTTCTTAGCCGCAGACAAGACGTCGGGGAGATCAGAGTGCTGGGGGTGGACAGAGTTCTTGAGAAGCTAGAGGTATGTGAAGCACTGAACCAAAGCATAACTGAGATCAAGGTTTTGAAAAAGGAGTCTTCATTCGTAGTCCAAGGGCAAAGGAACAGCTATGGAATGACTTTGATAAAATTCACCATGAGCCGGGGAGGGGGGCCACGGTGGGGGAGGGGGAAAGAGGTGGTTCTTAAAACCGAATGAAGAAAACCTATCCTCTTCACAATGGCAGGGGACTCCCAGAGTCAAGAATTTAGGTCATGAGCTTTGTCAGTCTGGAAGATAACACCAGTATCATCTTAAACAATCTTTAGAATTCTAGTTTGAAACTTTTTTTTTAGGGGCGCCTGGGTGGCTCAGTGGGTTGAGCCTCTGCCTTCGGCTCAGATCATGATCCCAGAGTTCTGGGATTGAGCTCCGAATGGCATCGAGCTCTCTGCTCAGCGGGGAACCTACTTCCCCCTCTCTCAGCCAGCCTCTCTGCCTACTTGTGATCTGTCAAGTAAATAAATAAAATCTTTAAATAAATTTTTTAAAAAACTTTAAAGAAAAAATTTATTTATTTAAAGATTTTATTTATTTGCTAGAGAAAGAAAGAGAGCATGAGAGGGGAGGAGGTCCAAGGGAGAAGCAGACTCCCCATGGAGCTGGGAGCCCAATACGGGACTTGATACTGGAATTCCGGGATCATGACCTGAGTCGAAGGCAGTCCCTCAACCAACTAGGCACCCAACCAGGCACCCAAAAAGATTTATTTATTTGAGAAAGAGAGCATGCACAGGGAGAGGGACAATGGGAGAGGGAGAAGCAGGCTCCTTGCTGAGCAGGGAGCCTGATGTGGGGTGTGATCCCAGGACCTTGGGATCATGACTTGAGCTGAAGGCAGTTGCCCAACCAACAGAGCCACCCAGGTGTCCCCCCGCCTTTTTTTTTTTTTAAGATGTTTAAGAGCGAGTTGGGGCAGAGGGAGAGAATATCCAAGCAGAGACCTACTGAGTGTGGAGCCCAACACAGGGATGGATCCCTCCAGCCATAAGAACAGGACCTGAGTGGAATCCAAGAGTTAACTGGCTGCTCAACTGACAGAGCCGCACAGGCATCCCTAGTGCCTTCAAAACTTTTTTGAAGCCTATTTTATTCTCATAGATCATTTTCTTCCATTATCTACTTCAACACATCTGAGTGTGAAAAAGCAGATAACTTACCTTAAGATTGCTAACTAGAAATACAGGGATCTTACTGTTTGCTTAGAACGCAATATTGATACAAAACTGATTTTCCTTCTGTCAGACAAGTGCCATTTTATCTTTTCTCCAAGGTCTTCCCCAGCTCCCCAGTTCTAGTGGTCTCTGGCCACAGGCAGTCTTCCCTCACACCTGGCCTGGCTGTCTATCCCGTAAGGGTAGTCAACTTCACCTCCCTTCAGCAGACGGCATCACCCGTTTTCATCAATATTTCCTGTGAGCTCACCAGTCAAAGTGAGGCTGTGCTAGTGAGAGCTCTGAAGGATAACTCTGGTGCAGGTGAGCACTGGGGGCTCCTGTTTTTAATCTAGAGAAGGAAAGACCACACAATTTATTGCTTAATGAGAAACATTCAGCCACTTGGCTAGGATTACTCAAACTAGCTGGGGTATGGATCTTTATTTTCCAAGCCTACCTGGAGCGTAACCTTTCAGGAAGCTCTTATCACCATCAAGGTATTCTACTTAACTTTTTTTTTTTTTTGACAGAGAGAGAGAGATCACAGTAGACAGAGAGGCAGGCAGAGAGAGGGAAGCAGGCTCCCTGCTGAGCAGAGCCCGATGTGGGGCTCGATCCCAGGACCCCGAGATCATGACCTGAGTGGAAGGCAGCAACTTAACCCACTGAGCCACCTAGGCGCCCCTTAACTGAGTTATTAATTTAAGTAGAGTAGTTATTAATTTAACTTTTTGACTAATTTTTACTTATTTTATTTTAACAATTATTTTATTTATTTATTTATTTTAATTATTTAATAATTATTTTAATTATTTAATTTTATTTTAACTTTTTGACTAATTTTGACTAATTTAACTAATTGAGTAGTTATTAATTTAAGAAGAACTTCGGTCTTGTTAATGTACTATTTTCTGTTGTAAACTTGATAAATGATTTTCTTCAAAAACATCTGGCAGATCTTTTTGTATCAGGCAGTGGGCAAATGGTGAAAGGCCTAGAACTAAGACTTTGCTCTCCAAAATCCTGATTCTAGCCATGACTCAGTTTAGAAACTATGCCCCATCTGGGTGGTATGGGAACACCGTGTAGTTACGGAAAGTGTTAGGAAAGCCAAAGGATCATCCTCCTTATGCTGTCACCTCTACCTGCCCATCCCTCCAGAGAAAGTGTTCTTTGAATGAACTAGGAGTGAACTGGACTGAACCCTTGTTCGTCTCCCATGAAAGGTCTGTTTCTACAAGTACGTGATATGTACTGGCCAATACCCCAAGTGCATTTTCTATGATTTTGTTCTCTTATAACTCTGAAGTAGATGTTTTTCCCTTTGAGGAACTGGAGATGCTCAAGTTTCCAGGACTAGAACCAGTGTTCAGTCTGTGTCCTGTTGTAAATCTACAGTTTTAGTGGGCTTCTGCAAGGGTCCATGGATGGAATTCCAGGTGCACATGACCTTCAACAGGGGAAGAATTGCACCTTTATTTTTTTTAAAGACTTTATTGGGCAGAATGAGAAAGGGCACAGCAGGGGGTGCTGCAGGCAGAGGGAGAAGCAGGCTCCTCACTGAGCAGAGAGCCGGACGTAGAACTTGATCCCAGGACCCTGGGATCATGATCTGAGCTGAAGGCAGCTGCTTAAGTGACTGAGCCCCCCAGGGACCCCTGCACCTTTATTTTCAATTAACCTCTAACTGAAAGTTCTCATTTCCAATTTTAAGAATATAGGCAACAAACCTACAGAATTCAAGTATTTTCATGTTCTAATTATTAGATACCAATGTTCACTTCAAAATTACACATAAAATTACAGTAGTTATCAGACCTGAGTCTAGGTCTTAGGTCTTTGTTACTAAAGCACATTACTGTATCAAAAAAGGCCTTTTTACTATCTTGCTAAGTGTATTCATAGCTCTATCACAATTAAGTTTTTTTCTGTTTTGGCTAACTTTGGTAAAACTGATTTCCTTTATTCCTACACATTTTATTTTTTGCATTTAAAAACATTCTGAAGGGCGCCTGGGTGGTTCAGTGGGTTATAAAGCCTCTGCCTTAGGCTCAGGTCATGATCCCAGGGTCCTGGGATCAAGCCCCACATGGGGCTCTCTGCTCCGTGGGGAGCCTGCTTCCTCCTCTGCCTGCCTCTCTGCCTGTCAAATAAATAAAATCTTAAAAAAACACAAAACATTCTGAGATAGGATCCATAGTGTCACCATACTGCCCAAGTTGTTCATAGCATAATAAATGGTTAAGAATCTCTGCACTTCTCGGAGCTAAAAGAGGGACCAGTGGGAATAGTACAGCCCTGGTGAGTAGAAGTGGTCAGACACAAAGATCCAACCCAGCCTTCACGACACAAGCACACTGAGTGCCCACTGGTATATGCCAGGCATGGTACCTAGTACAGGAATCAGATTTAAGCCAGGGCCTAATTAAGGAGCTAGTAGTCAGTTCACTGTAGCCAGAACAAAGCGGTATTGGAAAGGTTGATCGTGTTTCATAATCATAATCCTGTTCCTAGTCAATTTATTTGAACTCTTACCCTGTAAGTATTGAAAAGCCAAAAGGTTTCAACAATTGGACCTGATCAAGGAATAGTATAGAGCATCTTTTTAGTGCATCTTTATTTCAAACAACTTCAAACTGTTCTTCGGAGCAAAGCAGTTTGTAAACAGCTCTGAAGCAAAGTACCATGAGAAGAGACCACTCACAAGTCTGAAGGTTAGAGGGCCTACACTAGCGATGCAGACTAGGAACTAGGTAGGAGGACCTGGTGACAATATGGATATATGGAAAGACTTGGAAGTTCAGGGGAGTCTGCTGGGGCAGGTGTTCGTTTCTAGACACTGAAGAATGTGAAAAAACCGATGTCAGGTGTGCTTCAAAAACACAAGTCTTAAGTTTTATTGAGGTCAGTGTAAATCAGAATGCTCCCTAAAAACCACACCCTAAGTAAAAAATGGCAAGGAAACCCCTGGAATTGAAAAATGGTTGGTGATCCAAATAGGAATTTCAGGTTAGAGGGGTCAGAATTGGAAGTTCAGTTGCCACAATCACAAACTTGGTCAAGAGAAGCAAGTCACTTGGAATTAAAGTACACAGGAAAGACAGGCATCTTAAGGTCGCATATCCATTTGTTAAATACCCATCTGTAAGTTGTAAGAAATACAAGATTCCAAGTTTGGGAGTTTTTTATCTAGGACATAAGAACAAGCCAAAGAGGCAGAGGAACCAAGTATATAATTCAGCTCTTTAACCCTGTTAAGAAGCAAAACAACTTCCCCAAGGACTGGGTTCTGAGAGCTTTTGCTGGATACCCGTGACCGTGTGTTTTTAGCTTTATTACATGTATCCTTCTGACCAATACACAGATCCACGTGAAGACTCGGGTCTCCTCCAGAAGTTCCTGGGTTCTCACCAAACCATCCTCTTTACCCTCTTTGCCGTGTTGGCATCCACGGCCTTCATCTTCCTAGGTAAGGTACCCTTACATTCCGCACCACGGACATTTGAGTTAGAAACTGCCTTCATTTAATTTCACCAGCTACGAGGATGAAAATTAGCTTATTGCATCTCACTTGGGACAAACAGTTGGAACTCATTCAGCCTCCCTAGCCCTGGTCACCTAGTGGACCAAATGTCCTGCCCAACGTGCCACCAAGCAGTGAACGGCATGCGACAGGCTCCACTGGGAAGTGGAAACCACGGCTAGGCCCTGCGATAATGGGGACACCGGCCTTGTTCTTCCCCAGCCTACAGCGCCTTCTTGAACAAGACACAGACGGTTCCAGTTGTTTACGTGCCAACTCTGGGACCACCACACCCAGGTAAAGACCGCCACCCTCACCTGTGAAAAGCTCGAGTCAGTCATGCTTCACCTGCTTCTCCTTCTCACTCCCAGGTTCTCAGCCGCCCACCGCACGTTCTCCTCCACCGTTCCCGAGCCCACAGCCCCCACCAGGCCAGGGTCGGCGGCAGCACTGGCTGTGGAGTGTGCGGCGCTAACCTCCCCGCGGACAGAGCCCCTCAACCGTCGAGCCCTAAGGTCCCAAACGAGGCCTCTGAGCCTGAAATAAAGGATCCTAAGCTGTGGTAGGCTCGAGTGTGCTGGGCTGTGTTTCAGAGGTTCCGCGTGCGTCCTTCACGCTATGAAACCAAAGCGAGGTACAGGCCGTCCTGCAGTATCCCCCGCTTTTGCAAGCTCGGGAGGTTTACTCAGCGAACCGAACTGGACAGAAACGCCCCAGATAGACTTTCTAAGCACTCGGCCACTTCCTTGCCCCAAATGACTCCCGCAGGCCACTGTGCCGGTGGCCCCCGAGCACTCGAGGAACTTCCCAGCCGCGAAACAAAGACAACAAACAGGACGTATCCAAAATCTGTTTATTGGGGTAGCGTCCCGCCGCCCATCTCGGTTCCGGGCGCTTTCAGTGCTGCTTCCGCCTGAAGGAGCATCCTGGAAGGAGCACGCGGAGGTCACCTTCCTGCCCCCCGCCCGGAGCCAGGGCCTAGGGACCCTCCACCAGCAAGCGCCTGTCCTCGAACCCTGCGGCCACCCCGCCCGCCCGAACGCAGACCCTCCCGGGACTCCTCCGCCTCGGCTTTAGCCCTGACAAACGCGCGGTTCCCCCCGCCCCGTGCGGGGGCACGAGCGCCCCCCCCCCCGACGAGCCTCACTCGGCCCACGGCCGCCCCCGCCCCCGCGCGGGCCTCGGCTCACCTTCTGTAAGTCTCGCCTTCCCGCCCGTGGGCTGGCAGAGGACGGTGGAGCAGCCGACACACAGGACCACCGTCTGTGCGTGGCTGAAGACGGTGGTGATTTTGTAGCAGCCTGCGGGGACACGGCGGGGCCGCTCGAGCGCTGGCCCGGCCCGGACGGGGACCCGCCCCCCCCCCCAGCCCAGCGCCCCCCGCCGGCCGCCGTCGGGCCCCCCGGGCGGCGCCCCTCACCCGGGCACTTCACGTCCATGAAGTAGGAGTTGGGGCTCTGCACCAGGCGCTTCTTCTTGTGCTTCCTCTTCTCCTCCTCCGGGGACGGGTGCAGGAGGTCCTTCGCGAGCTTGGAGGAGCGGACAGGCGCGGTCAGGGCGGCGGCCGCCCCGGCATCAGCGGCAGCGGCAGCTCGCGCCGCCCGGCGTCCGCAGCGGGGCCGCCATCTTACCCCCGCCCCGGGCCGCGCGCCGCGCGCCGCCCGCCCCCGCTCCCGTCGCCTGAGGCCCGAAGCCCGCGACCGGCCCCCGGGGCCCGCACCCGGCGGAGGGACGTGCGCGCGCGCGCGGGGGAGGCGAACGCTTCGCCGGGACCCGGGCCGGGGAACTCACGGGCATGTTCTCGTGGGGAGGTCGTCACCGCCGGAAAGGAGCGAAAGCGGAAATCCTGCCGCTTATATCCGCCGCCCGCCGGAAGTGACGCGCGCGCGCTGGGCCGCCATGCCGGAGTCCGCGCGCCGCCGCGGCCGAGGACGGCCGCCCGCCGCGGGGGCCCCGGAGCGCGTCAGCAGGGTCGGCCGAGCCGTGCCCGGGGCTTCGCGGAGACCTTCGGTGTCTTTCAGTCGGTTACTGTGCCAGTGAGCGACGCGGGGCAGGAAAGCCCCCAGTGCCCGCGTCGCGGTCCGCCGCTGGGGTTGGCTCTGTCTTTCGGCCCCTTTCCTCGCACCACGACGACGACCTCAGACACTGACGGAGGAGCCGCCCGGGGCCCTGCCCCCTCCCCGCCGCGGCCGCGGTGCCACCCGACCCCCCCCCCCCCGCAGCCCCTGCCGCCCGTCGGCACCGGCTCCGGCTCTCCGCGCCTTCGAGCCTCGCAGCGCCGACGCGCTTGGCAGAGCGGGAAGAGCCCCACGAGCAGCGCAGCCCCGTCCTCCGCAGCCCCTTTGCCGCAAGGAGGCCCGAAGATGACGCGAGGGCGCCCTGGAGTCCCGGGGGAGGCGCGCGGGTCGCGGTCGGGGGCGCGCGGGCGAGAGCTCCGCCGGGGGCCCGGGGCCCTGGCGTGCCTCTGCCAAGTCCCGTGGGGTGAGCCCCGCGCCGTGGCCGGTGTCGCGCCCCCAGCGCGGCCTCGGTGAGCCTCCAGCGCGCCGCCGGGGGCCGGAACGTCGCGAGGAAGCGTCCTTTCGGCTGAAGTGGGCAGGCGGGGCGTCGGCCCGCGCGAGTCCGCGAGAAGAGCGTTGCGGGCGGGTGGAAGAGCGGGGCGGGGGCCGGAAGGAGGGGTCCCGGGCGGCGGAGAGCGGCGTCGCGCAGCCCGGCTTGCGGGCGGGAAGAGCCCAGGTCGGGTCGAAGGGGCGGGACACGCGGACGGGTGTTTAGCAGACGGGCCGGGAGAGCGGGCGCGCGGTTTCAGGGCCGGGTCGGAGCGGCGCCGGCGTGGCTCCGGCCGTGACGCCTCGGCCTCGGCCCCGGGCCCGGGCGTCCGGAGCCCCGCGTCGGCTCCCCGCCCGGCGCGCAGTCGGCTGCTCCCTCCCCTCCCCTCCCCTGCTCGTGCGCTGGTCTGTCTCAGAGGAGAAATAAAGTGAGGGACGGAGACGGGTCCCGGTCTGCGGGGCGGCGGGGACGGGCCGGCGGGGGCCGAGCCCGGTTTGACAAGGGGCGGGCCTGGGCGCAGAGCCGCGACGAGCCGCGGGACGAGAGGGGTCTTCGCACCCCGCACCGCGCGCGCGGTGGCCGCCGTGAGAGCTGCGGGGGTTTGGTTTCCTCTCCGGAGGCAGAGACGACGAGTGTCTCCGCGGCCGCGTTTGTCGCTCTGCAGCCTTTTCGCGGCCGCGGGCGGGCGTGAAGACCGGGCCCCGTCGCAGGAGGAAAGCGGACGGGTAGCCCCGGTCCCCGTCGCACCGATCCCACACGGGGTCCCCGAGTGATGCCCCAGAATGAGCCTCGGCGAAGGCGTGTGTGTGGGGGCGGTGCGGGGATGCGTGTAGATGTGTGAGGGGCGCGTGGGGGCGGGTCTCGTGTCTGCACGCCCGTGTGCACACGGCTTCTCTCCCCCGCCCCGTGGGGCTCCAGGACGCCGCCGCCTCGCGCCGGCCACCAGGGGGCAGAGCGTCCCCACCAGTGGCTGGTGTCGCGGGGCGTCCCGCCGCGTTCCCGGGGAGCTGGGCCGGACCTGAGGGCGGGGAACCCCGGAGCCCAGCAGGGCCCCGAAGGCGGCCAGCCTGGAGTGGCCCTCGGGTCCTTCGTCTCAGCACGCGCCCTCCCCCGTGGTGGCCCCCAGATTCCGCCCGCGTGGCGGAGGCTGCCCGGTCCCCACGGCGTCCCCGGCGCGGACCACGAGCGCGCGCGGGTGGGGGGCGGGGGCCCCGGCGGGCGGCCAGGGGGTGGGGCCCACGGCAGGGCCGCCTCCCCTCTTTCCCGGAGCCTGGGCGGAGGGGGAGGAAAACTTCTTCCTGGCCCGGGCCCCGAGCCGCTCCGTCCGCCAGCCCTGCGGGCCCGCCCACCGGCGCCTCCCCCAGCTCCCCAGTGTCCGCCATGGCCAAAGCCTACGACCACCTCTTCAAGTTGCTGCTCATCGGGGACTCGGGGGTGGGCAAGACTTGTCTCATCATCCGCTTTGCAGAGGACAGTTTCAACAACACCTACATCTCCACCATCGGTGAGCCCGCCGGCCGCGTCCCGGCCCCCCGGCCCCCCGGGCCTCTCACCCCTGCATCTCCGCCCGCGGCGAGCCGGTCGGCCGTGCCCCGACCCCCGGCTCCCCCAGGCCCTCACCCCTGCATCTCCACCGGTGGTGAGCCTGTTGGCCGAGCCCCCTGCCCTGTCCCACACCCCCGGCTCCCCCAGGCTTCCAGGTTACTAGTGGCCCCACTTTTCAGTCCTCCAGAGGGAGGCTTCTAAACTCTCAGCCCAGTCTCAGACCCACCCCCCGCACATCTCTGAATGGTACCCAACCTCGAAGCTCTCTGAGGCCGCGTAGCTTCTCGGTTGGGCCAGCCCCTCGTTTTCCTGGTACCATCCTTCTCCCTCATCCACGTCCTTCTCCCCAAATCCACACGAACCCTTCTGCGTTTACCGCCGTGCATCTCTCCCCACCCCCACCCACCTATAAGTCTTGACCCCCTCTGAATTTCCTGTGCCCCCTCTTCCTGAACATGCTTTCCAGTTCCATTGGCCTCTTGCCATCTTGCTGAGTTTCAGACCGTCCCACTGCACCCCCACCTTACCACTTCCCAGTCTCCCTGCCCCTCAGCTTAATGGGGGTGGGCAGGGTGGGACGGGGTGACCCTCTGCGCTAGAAAGTGGCCCAAGGACTGGGATGGTGGATATGCAGTCAGCCAGGCAAGGAGGGTAGGAGTGGGGGGACTTTTGGGGGCTCTGAGTCAGCCTGATGACTCAGCCTCCTTGCTGGGCTCCCAAAGGACTCTGGGGAGGGGCCCACGTTGCCAGTAAGAACTCTGGGCTGGGAAATAAAACAAGGGGAGTCTCAAGACAATTCTGGTTAGAAAAGAAAAGGAAAATGCTCTTTTCCTAGTTCAGTCTCAGGAGGAATTTGTCTTGCTTGCAAGTGTGGCCCGCTCCTTAATGAACACAAACTGCCTTCAGCTACTTCTTTCCTGGCTCTTTGTCCTATTGGGCTGGAGGGTGGCCGGGGCACCAAGAGTACAGCATTCTAGGAAAACAGAAGGGAAGAGGAAGCTGAAAGTCCTATTCTTTTTTTTTTTTTTTAGATTTTATTTATTTATTTGTCAGAGAGAGAGAGAGAGCGAGAGAGCAAGCACAGGCAGACAGAGTGGCAGGCAGAGGCAGAGGGAGAAGCAGGCTCCCTGCTGAGCAAGGAGCCCGATGTGGGACTCGATCCCAGGACGCTGGGATCATGACCCGAGCCGAAGGCAGCCGCTTAACCAGCTGAGCCACCCAGGCGTCCCGAAAGTCCTATTCTTTATTTATTTATTTATTTTTTTTTAAAGATTTTATTTATTTATTTGTCAGAGAGAGAGGAGAGAGAGTGAGTGAGCACAGGCAGACAGAATGGCAGGCAGAGGCAGAGGGAGAAGCAGGCTCCCTGCCCAGCAAGGAGCCCGATGTGGGACTCGATCCCAGGACGCTGGGATCATGACCTGAGCCGAAGGTAGCCGCTTAACCAACTGAGCCACCCAGGCGTCCCCCGAAAGTCCTATTCTTTAAAAAGATTTTATTTATGGGACGCCTGGGCGGCTCAGTGGGTTAAGGCTCTGCCTTCAGCTCAGGTCATGGTCTCAGGGTCCTGGAATCCAGCCCCGCATCGGGCTCTCTGCCTGCCTTTGCCTACTTGTGATCTCTCTCTCTGTCAAATAAATAAATAAAATCTTAAAAAAAAGTTATTTGACTGAGAGAGAGAGATCACAAGTAAGCAGAGAGGCAGACAGAGAGAGAGGAGGAAGCAGCGCCATCCCAGGACCCTGAGTTCCTGACCTGACCCGGAGGCAGAGGTGTAACCCACTGAGCCACCCAGGTGCCCCTGGAAGTCCTATTTTGAGGGAGACACTGAAGTAAGAGAGCTGTCAGCTGGGGTTGCTGGGTGGACCCAAGAGGTGCCTGAAGCTTCCCAGGAGAATTTCCATCACCTTGCCCTCCCAGATCCGTAACATCTCAGGAAAAACAATATGCTTACTGTACTAATACAGCTTTGAGAAAATTCTCGTTTCACTTGCAACAAGGTTGCTTCCCGAGTGCAGCCCCTGCAGAGTTCCTAGTACCCGGCTGCCCCAGTCCCTCGTCTCCCATTGCTCCCTCCGTGTCAGCTTCAGCGTGTGCGCTCCCTCCTAGGAATCGACTTCAAGATCCGCACTGTGGATGTAGAGGGGAAGAAGATCAAACTGCAGGTCTGGTGAGTGAACCCCCAGCACTGCGGGGCACGATCCCTCAGTTCCCTCCCACCGTGCTCCCTCTCCCCACTGCTTCCCTGCTTCTCCCAGGCCACTTCCTGTCACTTCCCTCAGACGTCCTCCTTCCATCTCTCTTCCAGCCCGCCCAACTATTTTCAGCTTTTTTTGACTCTCTCGCCTCTCCTGGCTCCAGAGCATTCTCTGAACTTGACAGTAGATGTCTGCAGGGCTGTCCCATGGGAAGGGCATTCAGGCAGGTCCCCGGCAAGCGGCGGAATTGAGCCGGTCAGTGTGTGCTCTCCCTGAGTTACGGAGAGCCCGGAGAGCCCAGCTGTGAGGGCCAACCTGCCGCGGGAGAGCTGTGGGCTGCCGCCGTGGAAGCGGGGGCGGCCTGGAGAAGCTTTAGGACGCGACGGAGAAGAGCAGGTCGGGGCTTGCTGCTGAATGACCTTCATCCATTACTGAGCCCCTTCGGATCTCTGCCCTCGTTTGTAAAGCAGGGACCGGAGGACATGTGTCCCGAGGGTAGGGCGAAGGAGGCGCTTGGCACGGAGTAAGTGTTCGACAGATAAGCCCGAGAGACCTTGTTCCTCAGGTCTGTGTCATCTCCCAGCCGTCCTACCTCCGTTTCCCCCTTTACTGTTTGCTGATGCTGTTCCTTTCAGCCCCACCATGTTGCAAGAGCTACGTTCTTAGCAGGGGTATTTCTGTCTTCGGAAAACCATTCCCTCTTTCCTGCCCCTTGTTCAGGGACACGGCTGGCCAGGAGCGATTCAAGACGATAACGACTGCCTATTACCGTGGGGCCATGGTATGAGGTGTGGGTCTGGACGAGGGATGAGGCAGCAGAGTGGAGCTGTACGAGTACTCAGGGGCAGGGCTGGGGCGAGGAAATGGGGAGGGGGCACAGTGTGCGAGGTGGAGGACCCCACGTGGACTATGGGGAGAAGCTTGGGGAGAATCTGCAGGGTCACTTGAAGGGGCAGAAAGCCGAAATGGGGGGAATGTGGCCCAAGGCTCCACGGTGAACTCCTGCCATCCGGCAGGGCATTATCCTAGTATATGACATCACAGATGAGAAATCCTTCGAGAATATTCAGAACTGGATGAAAAGCATCAAAGAGGTAAAGACCCTCCTGAAGAGATGGGAGACCAGGAGCCGTGAAGGTGAGCAGGACCCCACTTGACTCTTTCTGCCTTTGTGCTCCCAGAACGCCTCAGCTGGGGTGGAGCGCCTGCTCCTGGGCAACAAGTGTGACATGGAGGCCAAGAGGAAGGTGCAGAAGGAGCGCGCTGTTAAGGTGAGGCCCAGGCCAAGATGGAGTTGGGTTCCAGAAGGCTGCCACCCTTTACCCACCTCTCTTCTTCCCCCTCCACCCCACAGCTGGCTCGCGAACATGGGATCCGATTCTTCGAGACCAGTGCCAAGTCCAGCACAAATGTGGATGAGGTGAGACACGCCCCAAGCCCACCCCCACTCCCAGAGATGGCCGATAGACAGCAAGCCTGCCCTCCCCTCCGGCCCATTCGGACCACTCCTTTCCCCGTCAGGCTTTCAGTTCCCTGGCCCGGGACATCTTGCTCAAGTCAGGAGGCCGGAGACCGGTGAGTTGGTTCTGCTGGAATGGGCACAGCTGTGTGTGCACGAGCACACCTGTTAGCAGTGAAACCCCAGGAGGGGAGTAGTGCTAACGCCGCCCAAGGGTGGATCCCCTTCCAGCACTGTACAGACCCCAGACAGCCGTTGTCACCCTGATCCCGTGCCCTTCCCCCTTTAGGGACACAGCCACAAGCCCCCCGGCGCTGACCTGAGAGCTTGTGACAAGAAGAACACCAGCAAGTGCTCCCTCGGCTGAGGACCCTAGGCGCCCGGAGGCTGAACCTGAGGGAGGCAGGGCTGTGGGTGGGCAGGGGAGGAACAGCACGTGGGACTTGAAGGGGCTGGAGGTAGGTAGATGGTGGAAGAGTAGGAGCAAATGGAGAGGAACACGGGAAGGCGAGAGACGGAAAGGAGGTAGAATAGAGAGGGACGGAGAAGCAGGGAGGAGAGAGGCGAGGGAGTAACAGGAGGAGAGGGGGCAGGGAGACGGGAGGAGGAAGGAACCAGCCCTGGGTGTCAGACCTTCCCTGGGCTTCTAGGGCAGATATAAATGTAAATAAACAGTTGATTTGTTGTTATTGGATCAGGTTTTAGGGTTGTGTTAGAGGTTGGCTCAGCACCCCCTCTGGAAGTTTGACCCTATGACCCTGCACAGTCTTGTCAGTATGAAGGACCAGCACCCACACAAAGGTCCCTGGTTTGGGTGACATTCATCATCAGACCCAGTTCCTGCCTCTGAGGTGGTTGGGCTGCCGGAATCGGGCTGGCTTCCTGTGACACCGGGACCTGTCCCCACATGGATGAGGAAAAGACCAAGGAGATTCTCTGAACCTGGAGATCTGGACATCCTTTTTCTGTTATAGGGTTGAGAGGAGCCTTGTGGGCAGCCTTGGCTGGTTTCCAGAGGACTCTTTATTAGGCCTTCCCAGGGGAGTGACAGCCCTAGACTCAAGGAAGTAACAGGTCCTGGTTTTATCCTGTGATTTCTTCAAGCGTCTCTGATTCCACCACCAGTCCTCTTAGGTAGCTAGTAGGCATTATTTTCCGTTTTTATAGATGAGGAAAATGAGACACGGAGGAGATTCGTTTAGTCATAAGTTTTTTTTTTTAACATATTTATTTATTTATTTATTTGAGAGAGAGCGTGGGTGCGTGCAAGCACACACAAGGGGTGGGGCGGGGAAGCAGACTCACCACTCAGCAGGGAAACTGACGGGGTGGTGGATGCCAGCGCGGGGCTCTGGGATCACGACCTGAGCCAAACACAGATGCTTAACTTACTGAGCCACCCTGGCACTGTAGTCATTAATTTTTTTTTTTTTTTAATTTGTATTAATTTATTTGTCAGAGCAGGAGCACACAGCAGGGGGAGTGGCAGAGGCAAAGGGAGAAGCAGGCTCTCCGCTGCACAGGGAGCCTGATATGGGACTTGATCCCAGGACCCCGGGATCATGACCTGAGCGGAAGGCAGACGCCTAACTGACTGAGCCACCCAGGCGCCCCACAGTCATAAATCTTTTTTTCTTTTTTAAGGTTTTATTTGACAGATCACAAGTAGGGAGAGAGGGGGAAGCAGGCTCCCTGTTGAGCAGAGAGCCCGATGCGGGGCTTGATCCCAGGACCCTGAGATCATGACCTGAGCCGAAGGCAGAGGCTTTAACCCACTGAGCCAACCAGGCGCCCCACAGTCATAAATATTGAATATTTAGTATGTGCCAAACACAATGGTCAATTTTGGGTGGAACTTACAAGAAGGACAAGCAAATTTTAACAAAAACAGTTCCTGGGGTACCTGGGTGGCTCAGTGGATTAAGCCTCTGCCTTCGGCTCAGGTCATGATCTCAGGGTCCTGGAATCGAGCCCTGCATTGGGCTCCCTGCTCAGCGCCTGCTTCCCCCCTCTCTCTGCCTACTTGTGATCTCTCTGTCAAATAAATAAATAAAATCTTAAAAAAAAAAAAAAAAAAACAGTTCCTAAGTACTAACAGGCAAAACTACTGGCATGCTAAAGAACCACCACCCAAAAACTCAGGCTTGATGACGCATAGTCCCAATAAACATACACAGCCCCCTTGGACACTTGCACAGGAGTTTATAAACAGCAAAATTATCTCACAGACAGCCTTTTAACAAGGTTAATGAAAATGTCACATTTGGCTTCCACAAGTTTAATTTACAGATAGGAAGTTCAAGGCACTTCAGAAATCCCCGTGCTGGTGGCATGGAAATGGATGGCACAGTCTGGGGTCAGCAGCATCTGTGCCGCTGTTCGTTGGTAAAGGACAACACCAGGAAAAAGCCTAAGCATGCTGGGAGGAGAACTTCGGAATGATTGCATACATGTGTTAAGTACCAAACCTCTCTGGGGTGGAGATCAGCCCTGGGTTCTGTAGTCAGCAGCCCAGCTGGTGTGCTTTGCTTAGGGTTAGGAGGAAAGACTTGGATTTTGTGAATCCCAGGAAGAACACTGATGTCTTCATCACACCCCAGAGCGGATGTTTGAAAATCCAGCATCAGTGGCGCCCGGGTGGCTCAGTGGGTTAAGTTTCTGCCTTTGGCTCAGGTCATGGTCTCAGGGTCCTGCGGATTGAGCCCTGCATCTGGCTCTCTGCTCAGCGGGGAGCCTGCTTCCTCCTCTCTGTCTGCCTGCCTCTCTGCCTACTTGTGATCTCTGTCAAATAAATAAAATCTTAAAAAAAGAAAAATCCAGTATCAGTGTAGAAACCTACTCAGTTACTTGGTACAGCTGTTGGAGGTGAGAGCTTAGGACTCCCACAGCTTGTTACTAGCCCTGGTCAGGTTTGATAAGAAGTGACAGGATGCTAAAAGGATTTCAGCCAAACTTTCCTAACAGCTAAAAGCTACTGGAAAATACACCTACTTCTGGTGACATACAACTATAGACATGTACAAACAGTAACTTAAAGGAATGAGCAGTCACGAGAAAAGTAAAGTTTGGTCTCAACTCCCATCTAACGATCTTTCCACAGTCTGATTGTTCCTCCTCCCGAGGGCCCAGCAGCCTTTATGGGATACGCACTGCTTATATGCTTCAACTTAGATGCAGTGCTCTAGCCCTTAGGACTGTGGGGTGGGGGGAGGCCAGGAAGACTTCTGGGGACAGGAGAACGTGGGGTAGGGTTAACCAAACAGGAACAAGCCCTTTCGTCTTGAGAAGTGGGGGGACAGGTTACTACTAGTGACCACAATTGTATGAATTTAAGCACCCCATGAACTCACTCGGTCTTACTGTCTGGGAGGCTGTGAACCCACGTGTATGTAAAATTAGGAGGAAATTACGGGCAGAGTTCGATAGCTAGGCAGTAAAGCACGGACCCAGAGTGCAGGCCAAGTCTCCGCAGTTCTGGGTACATCTATGGAGGGTTATCTCCATGGGGTGGAAAGCGGGGGATGAATCTTTGGCCTTGGAATTGCTCTTCTGGGCTCTCCCGCGCTCTCTGGCCTTGCAAGTCACTTCTACTATGAGCTGACAACATGGGGACAAAACAGGATCGCCCAAGACCGAAGTGACCGAAACGCTGAAGTCAAGAAGTAGGACAGTGATGGGACCCAGTGCAATTAGAGGGTAAAGAAAATACTTGGTTGCACGTCGCCCAAACCCCTGGAAACTGCGCGGCTACCGAGAGGCGGCCGGCGCCCTGCAGGTCCGCCTCGGTTCTCCCCCGCGCTCCCGTCCGGGCGCGAACGGCGCTCCCACCGGGGAGCCGGAGCGCGCGGCTCGCCAGGGTACCGGACCCGGGGGAAGTCCGGGACCAGCGGGAGCAGGGGCGCCGGCGGCTCGGCCGGGGGAGCGGACACACCGCGCCCCGCGAGGAGGAAGTGCGGGGGGGGCCTCGCTCCCGGGACCATCCGGGGAGGAACGGGGCCGGGTGGCGGCTCGGCGGGCCATCCCCGCGCTTCCGGAGGTGGCGGACGGTTCCGTGTCGCTGCTCACCTCGCCCACAAGGGGCCAGCGGGCGGCCACGCGGAAGGACCCGGCCGCCGCGAACACCGGCCGAGCGGCACCTGCCCAGCCTGCCGCCTGCGGAGGGCCGAGACTCGCGCGCCTGCGCGGAACGACTCAGCCGCGGGAACCCTCCCAGGTCCCGGCATCCCCCGCGGCCGCGGCCTTTTCTCGCGCCCCGCCCCCCCCCCCCCCCGCGGGCCCGGCATCCTCCGCGGAGCAAGATGGCGGCGGCCGGGACGGCCCCGGAGGTGACGGGGCGCTAGGCCGTCCGCCCCGCGGCCTCTCCCGAGGGTCGCGCGGATCCCAGGAAGCGAGCTCAAGCCCAGTCCAACGAAGGCGTGACGGCGTTTCCTGCCGTGGCCGTGGGGACGCCCCAGTGATGCCTGTGCCCTGAGAGGCTTCTCGCAGCCCTGACTGGACCTCCGGAGCCTGCGGTGGAAGCGCCCCGACCGAGGCACGAGGCCGGTCTCGCAAGTCCCTCCGCCCCGACAGGCGCGGCCCTGAGCGCTCCATGCCTGCGGGCGGAGGGAGGCGGCGCCTCCCCCAGGGCTGCCACCTCTGTTGGCTGCTCTGCGCCTTCACCCTAAAGCTCTGGTGAGGAGCGCCGGAGGGGCCGGGAGGGCCGCGTCGTCCCCGCCCCTCGTGGGGCAGGGGCGTGGGGGGAGGGCGCGCGGGGTCCGGCGCCCGGACGTGGGGACGTCCCTGTTTTCTGGCTTCTGATTTGTGCCTCCCCCGCCCCCCCGCTCCGGCTGCAGCCAGGCCGAGGCCCCCGCGCCCGCGGAGAAGCTGTCAGGTGGGTGAGGCTGCGCCGGCGCGGCCCCGCGTCCTCCCCGCGAGCCGGAGCGCAGGTGGGGGCGCGGGCGGCCCGCGGGGCCGGGAGGGCGGGTGGGCCGCACCTTGGCGGACACGTTTTCGGAACGCGGGCTGGGGCTGGCCTTCCTCTCCCGTTTCAGGCGGCGCGTCGAGCCCGCCGTGCTGGCTGGCGGAAGAGTTCGCGGTGGCGGAGGAGTGCGCTCCGTGCTCGCAGTTCCAGGCCGTGAGTACCGCCTCTGCCGCGGCCGGCGTGCGCCCCGCGTCCGCTCCGTGCTGCTCCTTGCAGTCGCATGTGTCCCCCTGAAAGCCCTTTCCCGGGTTAATGGTGATATTTGGCGAGTGATCATCCTCACTTAAAAAACAACTTATTTTTAGGGGCACCTGGATGGCTCAGTCAGTTGAGTCTCCTTGACTTTCACTTGGGTGGTGGTCTCAGGGTCGTGCCCCTTGTTGTGGGGCTCTGGGCTCATGCTTGACGTTCTCCTCTCTGCCACTTGCCGGGTTCATGTGCCCTTACTCTAATTCCTTGAAGATTTTTTTTTTTTAAGATTTTATTTATTTGACAGACAGAGATCACAAGTAGGCAGAGAGAGAGGAGAAAGCAGGCTCCCTGCTGAGCAGAGAGCCCCACGCGGGGCTCGATCCCAGGACCCCGAGATCATGACCCGAGCTGAAGGCAGAGGCTTAACCCACTGAGCCACCCAGGCGCCCTGAAGACTTTTTTTTTAACCTATAATTATTACAAACCGGTTTTGGGGTTTTTTTGTGGATTTTTTTTTTCTTTCTTCCTAATAGACTTTATTTGCAAGATAGCTGGTGCATAAGCCTGGGGGCGGGGCACAGGGAGAGGGAGACGCTGGATGCGGGGCTCCATCCCAGGACCCTGGGATCATGACCTGAGCTGAAGGCAGACGCTTAACCCACTGAGCCCCACAGGTGCCCCTAAATATCTTATTTTTAAGTAAGCGCTACAGCAATGTGGGGCTGGAGCTCCTAACTCTGAGATCAAGACTCAGATGCTGACTGAGCCAGCTAAGCTCCCCAGTCATGATCATTTTTAATCCAGTAGGCTCTGGAATCTGTCCCTCCCTTAGACTGTCGCCTCTGAAGTGTTCTAATAAGTTAATGATCACACAACCAGTACCTCCACCATCCCCATTCGAACTCTCTCTCGGGGCGCCTGGCTGGCTCAGTCGTTAAGTGTCTGCCCTCAGCTCAGGTCATGATCCCTGGGTCCTGGGATGGAGCCCCACATCAGGCTCCCTGCTCAGTGGGAGCCTGCTTCCCCCTCTGCCTGCTTGTGTTCCCTCTGTTGCTGTCTCTGTCCAATAAAGATAATCCTTAAAAACGAACAACTTCTTTGCTGGTTCTCTGTTGCCCACCAGCTCTGAGCCATAGCAGATGGACACCTGGTGCTTCTGAATGGCAGTCTTTCTGGTTCTGCTGCCCTTTCCTGACATGTGCTTTGGTCCTTTTCTTCTGACAGAAAACCACCCCTGAGTGTGGTTCCACAGGGTATGTGGAGAAAATCACATGCAGCTCATCTAAGAGGAATGAATTCAAAAGGCAAGTGTTGTTTCTCATCTTGGAACCTCCTAGATCACCTCTTTTGTTCTTGTGATGTTAGGCAGACTAATAACTCACATCTGTCTGTCTGGAGGTGGGGTGGCATAAGGGGGGGAGGGAACCAAAGTATTTGAATCCACATTCCAGCTCTCATTCTCAGCACTTCATCATTGGCCTCATTTTCTCATCAGTAGATTGGTTAATACCAGCTCTGTTCACCTCACTAGAAAATAAGTTGAATGATAGATTTGAGTGGGGTTTGTATAGGGTAAACACGTTAGAAGGATGACTGTGGCTTCCTCTTTTCTCCTCAGATGTATCTTGATTAGGCCTCACTAGAAGGGAGATTGGAGGGAGAGGTGGTTCAGCCTTCCCTGGGAATAACTGTTTCTTCCTGCTCTTAGCTGCCGCTCAGCTCTGATGGAACAACATTTATTCTGGAAATTTGAAGGGGCCATCGTGGGTGTGGCCTTGGTCTTTGCTTGCCTTGTCATCATTCGTCAGCGACAGCTGGACAGAAAAGCTCTGGAAAAGGTCCGGAAGCAAATCGAGTCCATATAACTACCTTCCACTTTTTGATCGGGGCCTTAGGGATTGCACCTGAGACACAGACAGTAGAATGAACGGACTTGAGCCCTTTGTTCTTGGGAACTTGTGGTGGCACCTCCTTCTCTGTCTCTTGTCTAGATCGTTAACAAGCAAAATACAGAATAGTTTTCTTCTCTATTATAATTTGGTTTGGGACAGGAAGTCCTGGTGGCAGAAATGGGATAGCAGCTCTAGGCCCCAGTGTACCAACTACCTATCTTCCCCTTCTTGTACTTATTTAAAATTTTCAGGATAAAATTTCAGCAAAAAAAGTTTATTTCTCAGCCCAAACCTCTGTTTACCCCCAAACCTAACCCCAAAGAAAAAATAAAATTGCAGATGTATAACAAAAGTATCTGAAATGCCTCCCCACATAGCCTGGGCCTCAGGGTACAGATACTTAGAGTGTCCTGAAATGATTCAGACCCGAGGCCAAAGAACTCTGAATGGGAATCCCAGGGGAAAGAGCCATGGGGGATCCTGAATTCCTTACTGCAGTTGGAAGTGGCCTGGGAAATGTTCCAGCTCACATCTCATCTGCATGCAGGACAGTTCTGACGTGCCCACTGGGGCCTGTCTTCCCTCCCCTCCTCTCCAGCAGGTTCCTTGTTGAGCCATTGACACCCTTGGCCCTAGGTGGCCCCTCCAATCTGGGCTCTACCGCTGTGGTCTCCAAGTTTTCTGCCATGTCCTTGTGAGTCAGGATATTTCTGGAAATCACTGTGGGCAGTAATAGAGTGTTCCCTTGGGTGGGGGGTCCTAGACAGGACAGGACCTCCCTCCCACCTCTTGACTACCCCCAGAAAGCAGAGTCCCACCCTGCCCCGCCTCACCTCCCTGCGGCTGGTGATCATCGGTGCCAGCTTCCCGGAGACCCTGCAAGGGGCTGACACTGGGCAGGATGATGAGAGCCAGAGAAAAAAGAAGGATCTGGAGAAAACAAAAGGACACTGGGGTTGTGGGGACACTAAAGGAAGGGGCCCAAGGGCAGCATGAACAGAGGGCAGCTGGAGTCATCGGGGACGATGTGGGTGGGTGTGGTTGGGAGTGGGCTGTCAGGGTAGAGGTGGGGGGAGACGGGAAGCAGGTAGTACCAGAACACAAGTGCCGGTCTGGGCAGCTTTGTTGGAGGTTTGGGCAATGAGCATCTGCAGCTGCTGGAGCTGAGCTACCAGAGAGCTGGTGCACCAGAGAGAGAAGGAGGAATGAAGAGTCAGCTCTCCTGGGAGCCTGGCCCAGGAATGGGCCCTGTGTGCCACACGCCCTTCCCCCGGGGCGCACTGTCTGCGGTCCCGTACGTATTGTGCCTCTCCAGCTCCCGGACTTTCTTCTGTAGTTCCTGGTTCTGTGCAGAACAGGCAGCTGCCCTAGAGAGCGGGGAAAGGTAGGACAGTCTGCAGTCACGTGGTCCCAGACCTGGCCTGCCTTGGTAAGGAAGGAGTCCCCCAACGTGGCCCACAGAGGGCAAGACACTGAGCCCAGACATACCTGCTCTCCAGCCCGACGATGTACTCTTTCTTCCGGCGCCGACTGTCCTGAGCCGACTGCTTGTTACGGATTTTCCTCCTGACCTTCTTGAGGACCCTCTCCTCTGCCTAGGGGCCCCGCGGGTGTGTCAGTCCTGAGGACCCTCTCCTCTGCCTAGGGCCCCGGGTGTGTCAGTCCTGGGCCTTTAACCTGCCTCAGCTCCCCCACTTGCTCTTGTAATCCTGGCTCTTCAGAGGCCATGTTGGGGCCACTGGGTTGGGTTTGGGACACTCTCTGGGGAAGCATGTTACCTTGGTGAGGGGCAGGTGAGAGGGCAGGGAAACCCCTTCCTGTCCCAGCAGACGCTTCTCCTCCTCTGTCAGGAACAACGTTTGACAGGGCAGCTGGTGGAGAACAGAGAAAATCGGTGACGGGGGGAGAGGGTCTTCCCTTTCCCATTACCCAGGGCCACGCCCCCTGCACACCTGGAGAGTTTCCCATTTGTAGTAAGGAATAAGTAACCACGAAATGAGGTGAGGGAGGGAACTTCATCCAGACAGGCCCTGGACCAAGCCAAAGGGGCCTCCTGGGCTGTGAAGGGAGAGGAGGGCTTACGTTACATCCTTTGCCCCCAGACTTAGGACCTTGGCACTCTGAGCGAACTAGGGGGGCCTGTTCTGGTGCCTCCCCGATTCCGAAGGGTATTTGAAGACAGGAACTCGCTAAGGCAGGGTTTGCTTAATCTCACAGCAAGCAAATGATTCCCTTTTGCCCGTTAACTTTCACTGGGCAGTGTGTTGTCTCAGCAGGGTCAACGTCAGGGAGCTCCCTGGGGCAGTGACCCATTTTCCCTCAGGGTCTACGCCCCACTTTCAAGACTAAAGCTTGGTCTCCTCGCAAAGAACTCCCAAGGGTCACCAGACTTAGCTTCTCGTAACACAGTATGTGGGGCAGGTAGGTGACTGGTGAACCCGGGCCTGTCAACCGAGGACTCTGCCTTTCTGATGCTCCTTTTTGAAATATTTATGCTTCACTCTGACTTCAGAGGAATTTGTCTCTGCTGTTGGCTCCTGATGGCCTTTGGCGTTTAGCCAAACCATTTCTTGTCGTCTTGCCTCTTCCTGATGATCCCTTGCTCCCCTGAAGCCACAAACTCCCCAGTGTTTTGATGGGAAAGCAAGCCTAGAAGCATCAGACTTCTTAAGGTCCCTCAATTCTGAGCTGCTTGGCTTGGACCCTGGGGCCAGCTTCAGCCACAGGCTGGCAGGAAGACTAAACTTCTTTCCAGTGACTGTTGATCAACAGTGACCTGAGCAAGACCCCGATCAGCCCTACTGCAGAAAGCAGAGCAGCCGGTCTTCCGAAGGCACCTGTGTGTCCCCCCAGGGTGGTGGGTGCAGCTGCACAGTTGTCTTGCCGGAAAATTCTGCACCCAGTGCCTCCTAGCGGGCTGAGTCCCCAGGCAGCCAGTCCAGCCCACTCCGCGTCCTGACCTGTGGCTGAGTAAACTGCACACAAGGTCTGGCCTTTCTCCCAGGCCCTCTCCCCAGACTCCCTCACCCCACCTTCTCCTTAATTGAGTCGTCACCACCTTACTTCCAAAGGGTTCTGTCTCCCTTGTCCCTTCCTGCTCTCAGAGTTGCTCATGCCTCTCTGATCTTCAGGGCCCACAAAAACTGGGGCAGAGTTCAGCACGAGTTTCCCCTTCCTCAGTCCCTCACCCCATCTGCGTGGGTGCATCTCTGCATCCAGGAGTGGGGCTCTGGCTGGCTAAGACTCACCAGGGTCGCGGGAGGCACGGGGTTTACAGTGCCCGCTCTGGGTAGTGCGTGAGCATCGAGGGGCAGCTCGCCGACCGTGCGGGCAGCAGGCACCGTTCGCGCTGGGCTCCGTGGACCTGAGGGAGAGACAGGCGGCTAGGAGAAAGGAGAGGAAGGGTATCCCCTAATGGCAGCGGGGCCTGGGGAGAGGCACGGGTTGGGGAGACCCCTTAGCCCCGGGAATAGGGCTGGACCCGAACGGCCACGCTCCCCTTCCCACAAAGAACACTGACCTCGCTGGAGAGACATGAGCCCTACAGCGGGCCCAGCTTCCCCTTGCCGCCTCTCCGGGCCCCCTGCCTCATAGACAACCTCACAGAGAGCAGGGGAACCGGCTGCGAGGCCAGGGTCCTGGGAGAAGGCACTGTCACTGCCGCGAGATGCTGCTGAGCAGCACACTTCGTTGGGATCGATGAACAGCTGCAGGAAGTCTTGGGGCTCACTCTCCTGAAGGCCCTACAGCGAGAGAGAGCACGCATGTGTGCAGAGGAGAGTTGGGGAGAGCGGCCCGCCGCAGGCCCGGTCCGTCCCGCTTCCATTTCAGTGCCCCGGGTCCTGGGACATCTTAGGGGCTTGCTCCCCAGATGACTGCCCTCGCAGCTGTGTCTCGGCCCACCCCCACCTGCGTGCCTCTCACTCACACAGCCCCGTCCCGCGCTGGGCTCCCGGAGCTTAGTCCCTGGGACCTCTGGAGCGGGGCAGGGGAGTCCCAGCTCCAGGAAGGCTCCTGCTGAGACTTCTTCTGGGGGCTCCAGCCACACGTCCAGCAGGTCGGGCGTTCGGAAGTCCATCCTGCGGGGAGAGCTGCAGGAGGGTGAGCGCACCCTCCCCACGCAGCTGCTGGGTCCCCCCTTCCTCACCTGGCCCCCGGGGATCTTCTCCCGTCACCCCCTCGCCTCACCTGCCCCTCCCCCCCCGGGGAACCTCGTCTCCGGCCTTCTCTCTGCTTCAGACGAACGGGCCCCCCCGCCGCCTCGCCGGTCCCGAAGAGCCCATCCCCGCCGAGCGGGCCCAGGCCGCGGGCGGCCCGGAACACCGCCGCTCCTCCTCCCTCCAGGATCTCGCATCCTGGACCGGCCCAGCCAAGCCCCGCCCCCGGCCCGACTCCGGCCGCGCAAAGCGGGCTGTCCCTGGCCGGGAGCCACGGCGGGGGCTGGGAGCCCAGGCGTCCGCGGACCGGGCTGCAGGAAGGCACGGGCAGCCCGCCCTCCCTGCCTCAGTTTCTCCTAGCGACAGCAAGTCTTCCCGAGAGTCTGGGGTCTCTTCAGGGAAGGACGGCGATGGCTGGGACCGGAGGACACGAAGTGCCTGTTCTCCCGCCGCCACTTGGTCAGACGAGCGCACCATAGGCTGGAAAACAAAAGCGGGAAGCGGCGGCCGACCGCCGGGGACTGGCGGAGGCAGCCCCTCCGCAGCCTCGAGGCGCTCTGTCCGCTCTGGAGTCTGATTGGACGCAAGAGGATGAGGGGCAGGACATGGAGCCAATGGGAGCGCCGCCTCGAAGAAGGCTGCGCGCTGACTGGCCGGAGGCTGTCAAGGGGGCGGGGTGCCGCTGTGGCCGCCCGGGGAGGACTCCGATTCCCGCCCCACGGCCCGGCAGGTGCGGGGGCGCTGGGGCGTCGGAGGCCGCGGGGGGAGGGGCGCAGCCGCCTGGGCAGCCGCTTCCCGCGGGACCGCCAGGCCCTGGCGAGGACCCGGGCGAGGGTGACTAGCCTGTTGGCCCAGCTGGAGCTCTGAGCGCGGAGGAGAGTCGCGCCCGCCCGCTTCTGCGCGGGGCTGCTCTGTCGGCGCTCGCGGGACTCGGCCGCTGGCCTGGGGGACCCACGAGGGGCTGGAAACGCAAAGGCTGAAAGGGCACGGAGGGTTGGCGTGGGGCTGTTCGGGTGTCATTTCCGACAGTGTCTGCGTCCTGCGTTTATGTAGGTCACGCGACGTTTCCCTAAACGTCCTTCCCTCTAGTCCCTGCGGGGGACTGAGCTCGGAGTGTCGGGGCGCTCGGGACGCCGGCCGGGGGGGCTCGGTTAAGCCGCTGCCTTCGGCCCAGGTCAGGAGCCGGGGGTGCTGGGATCGAGCCCCGCGTCGGGCTCCTGGTTCGGCGGGGAGCCTGCTTCCGCCTGTCTCTGCTTGGGCGCTCGCCCGCCCGCTCTCAGACAGACAAATGGACCTTTAGAGGGTCGCGCCACCGCCACTCAGGGTTGCTTGCCTTGGCCTAGTCGCTGGTGGGCGAGGAGCTCATTTCAAACACAGCCACGGAGCCGCCGTCGGGCAATAAAGCAGGACGGTTCGGGGTGTGCCTCCGGGACTCGGGCTGGGGGTCGCTCCCGAAACGGGCGCGTGCGGAGCGGGGACAGGCGCAGCGGGGAGCGTTCACTGAGTCACCACTAGGTGTTCAGGCATTTGACACGGCTCCCGTGACTTGTGCACGTCGCAGCTTGAGAGAGAAGTAACTGGGTCAAGGTTCCGCTGTAAGGAGAACCGAGGTTTGGGGGCCTGGGCGCACCTTCTTCGCTCTGCGGAGCTAGTTTCCCGCGCGTGCCCCCGCGTCTTCCTGCTGGAGCAGCGCGGAGACAGGCGGGCTTCCGAGGCTGACGCAGAGCTCTAGGGAAAGCCGAGCTGTCCTGGCTTAGATCCCTCCTAGAGCGAGAGAGGTTTCAAAGGGCTTCTTGCAGGTTGCATGTGCAGGGATGATTATGAGGAAAATGTAATCAGCTTCTGTTCATTAGAACTGGGAGGAATTGGGGCGCTTTAGTGGCTCAGTGGGTTAAGCCATGCCTTCGGCTCAGGTCATGATCCTGGAGTCCGGGGATCGAGCCCCGCGACGGGCTCCCTGGTCTGCAGAGAGTCTGCTTCTTCCTGTGACTCTCTTCCCGCTCATGCTCTCTCTCATCTTCTTTCTCTCTGAAATAAATAAAAATTAAAACAAAACAAAAACAAACAAACAAAAACAACTGGAAGGACTCACTGGCATCATTTTCTAGTCTGACTTCCCTCTTTCACCTGCGTCATCAAATTCCTCAGAGAGAAAATGACTTGCTTAAGATCACACATCAAATTAAGGTAGAGGGATGCCTGGCTGGCTCAGTCAGTGGAACATGCAACTTTTGATCTCAGGGTTGTGAGTTCAAGCCCCACGTTTGGGATAGACCTTACTTTAAGAAAAAAAAATTTTAAATACATAAAAAAATTCATATTTAAAAAACAAACTGGGGGGGTGCCTGGGTGGCTCAGTGGGTTAAGCCTCTGCCCCTTTGGCTCAGGTCATGATCTCAGGGTCCTAGGATGGAGGCCCACATCAGGCTCTCTGCCTGCACAATGGGGAGCCTGCTTCCCCCCTCCCCCACCCCTGCCTGCCTCTCTGCCTGCTTCTGATCTCTGTCTGTCGAATAAAGAAAAATCTTTATTTAAAAAAATTTGGGGGGGAGGACGCCTAGGTGGCTCAGTCGGTTAAGCCACTGCCTTCGGCTCAGGTCATGATCCCAGAGAGCGGGATTCAGGGCTGGATCCCAGGACCCTGAGATCAAGGCCTGAGCCGCAGGCAGAGGCTTAACCCACTGAGCCACCCAGGCATCCCTAAAAAAATTATTTAAAAAACCCTGGGGTGCCTGGGTGGTTCAGTCGGTTAATCATCTGACTCTTGATTTCATCTCAAGTCATGATCTCAGGGACCTGGGAACAAGTCCTGCATTGGGCTCTGCCCTCAGTGGGGAGACTGCTTCAGGATTTTCTCTCACTCTGCCCCTCTCTCAAATAAATAAATAAAATCTTAACAAAAAAATTAAGGTAGAGCTGGGACACATATGCAGGTGTTCTGTCTCCCAGTCCATGATTTCTTGTTAATGTTACTAATTATCAGTAATATTAAGGAGCACCTGGGTGACAGTCAGTTAAGCATTCAGCTCCCAGTTTTGGCCCGGGCCATCATCTCCAGGTCTTGGGCTCAACCCCGTGTCAGGTTCTGTGTTCAGTGTGGAGTTTCCCTGAGATTCTCTCTCTCCCTTTCCTTCTGCCCCTCCCATTCATGCTGTCTCTGTCTCTCTCTAAAATAAATAAATAAATCTTTTAAGAAATAATAATATATTTTTTAAAGATTTTATTTATTTATTTGACACAGAGAGAAAGATCACAAGTAGGCAGAGAGAGAAGCAAGCTCCCTGCAGGACAAGGAGCCCCATGCGGAACTCGATCCCAGGACCTGAGATCATGACCTGAGCCGAAGGCAGAGGCAGAGCCACCCAGGCCACCTCACATTCCCCTTTGAGGAAGTTGCTGGCCTCCATTTCCAGAGCCTTAAGAGACATTACTCCTGCCTCTTCTTGAGACAGTGGTCTTTGCACCTTTGCAAAGACTAGGCTGAACCCCCTTCTTTGTCACCTTTTTTATTTTATTTATTTATTTATTTATTTATTTGACAGAGACCACAAGTAGGCAGAGAGGCAGGCAGAGAGAGTGGAGGAAGCAGGCTCCCTGCTGAGCAGAGAGCCGGATGTGGGGCTTGATCCCAGGACCCAGAGATCATGACCTGAGCCGAAGGCAGAGGCTTAACCCACGGAGCCACCCAGGCGCCCCTATCACCTTTTTAAAATCCTACCCTCCATGAGGTTAGAAGATTCTGATAGCACAGGGAATGTAGGCCAAAAGGATCCAGGCTAAGGAAACAAGAGGGTCCTGAGTTGGGAGTACTTGGTGCAATCCAGGAACAGAAAACGAAGGGAGGCGAGCAGGGCTGCGGGGAGAGGAGTTGCGGAGCTCCAGGGGAGTTCGGAGAGAACCCGGCTGGACGCCCTGAGGCGTGGTACGCACGGAGGCTGGAGCCTGCGGAGAGCCTCTCTACCCCGGGCAGGCTGTGCCCCCCTCCCCGGGCTGTGCCCCCACCGTTCCGGGCACACTCTCGGGGAAGGCAGGAGGCCGCACAGAAGTGCCCTCGGGCCCCCGGTGGTCCAGAGGGATTACTGTCAAGAAGCGCCCCCTCTTTGCTGTTTCCCTTTTCCGATTCCGCCTCGTCCTCTTCCCCCGCTGTGAGCGCCGGAGAGCGCAGTCGAGCGAGGAGTCAGTCCGAAGAAGGGGCTGTTTCCCCCCGGCGCCGAGCGCGCAGAGCGGGTCCTCGCGTCTCCGCGGAGACGGCTAAGAAGGCGCTGCCGGACCCCGGGACCCGAGCCCGGCGTCCCAGAGCGGAAGACTCGGCTTCGCGCGCTGGGCCCCGCCGCCGGCCTCGCCCGCCGCCGCTCGCGCTTCCGGCCAGCCCGGCCAGTCGGACCGCCCCTCGGCGCCCCGGGCCCACCGCTCCTGGGCCCGCCCCCTCGCACCCCCGCCCCGCCCCCGCCAGCCCGCCCGCCGGCCTCCGATTGCCCCCAGGGCACGTCACTCCGCGTCGGGGCCCGCCCTCCGGGCGCCGTCATTGGCCGCCGCCGGCGGGGAGGCGGGACGCGGCGGGGCGGGGTCCCGGGTCGCGGCGGAACCCAGCGGCTGCGGCGGAGGGGGGACCCTGTGGAGGTGAGTGTGCGCCCCGGCCGTGTGGGCTGGGCGGCCTGGCCGCGACCCCGCCACCTGGGGGCCCCTGGCGGTGGCCCTCTGCCCGCCGCTGCGCCTTCCGGCGCGGCGCTGGGGAAGCGGGAGCGGGGAGTGATGCGGCCCCAAACTCGCCCTGCCCAGGTGGCCCGCGACGCTCCCCGCGACAGCTCGCGCAGCCCGGCCCCCTCGGCTCCGTCCGCTCCTTCCTGCGGGGGCCCGGCCTCGCCTCTCCCGGAGGGCCGCGCTCCAGGGGAAAGGTAAGGGGACACCCGCGCCGCCCCGACGCCGGAACCCGCGCGGGGTCCCCAGATGAGCCGTCTGCGGGCGCGCAGGCTGCGGGGCCCGGCGTGCACGAGCCACACGGGGCGGGGGAGGGCGGCGGGCGGCGGGCGGCGGGGTGAGGGAGCCCCCCGTCCGCGGACCAGCTCTCCCCTCTGCTGGCCCCGTCCTCGGGTGACCGCCGCCCGCTCGCTTTGTCTCCCGTCCGACAGCCGTGCCTGCCGCTGCAGCCACCATGGGGCCTTGGGGAGAGCCGGAGCTGCTGGTGTGGCGCCCGGAGGCGGTGGGCTCGGAACCCGCAGGGCCCGTGGGGCTGGAGGTGAAAGTCGGGGCCCTGGTGCTGCTGCTGTTGCTCACCGCGCTGTGCAGTCTGGTGCCCGTCTGCGCGCTGCGCCGGCCCGGGGCTAACCCCGAAGCCTCCGGTGAGCCTCTCGGGTCCCCGCTGCCGCCCGCGCTGAGCCTAGGGAGGGCGCCGGGGGCTGAAGAGGGTCCCCCGGGCACAGGAAGGCCAGAGGGAGCCTTGCTTGGGGTGGGGCAGAGAGGCTCGAGGGGGTCCAGGCTCACTCCGTCTGTGCTCCACTCCTGTCCAGCCTCCCGGCAGAAAGCCTTGAGCCTAGTCAGCTGCTTCGCGGGGGGTGTCTTCCTGGCCACCTGTCTCCTGGACCTCCTGCCCGACTACCTGGCGGCCATAGACGAGGCCCTAGCGGCCTTGCACGTGACGGTGAGCTCTGGCTGCTGCGTGTGACCCTGTGGGGGTGGGGGTGTTCAGTCACATCGCTGTGAGAGAGGGGGCTTTTCGGATCCCTTCCTGGGGCGCTCCGTGACCTTGTGACCGTGCAGAAGGCACCACCGAGCATGGGACCCTATGAATTGTGACTTTTAGTGATGGGGAATAACTTCCTGTGGTGCCCCCCCCACCTCAGTCCCTCTGTGACTGTGATGCACTCCGGCCGTGGAGAGGAGCCTCTGGCCAGGCATGTGACCTCCTCCGAGAATTTCTCAGCCCCAGCCTCCAAGAATCAGCTGAAGGGGTTGGCAGTAGAGCGCCCTACAGGCCTGGGAAGGGTGGGAGGCCTGGAGTCCGGGACCAAAGGTGCCATAACCCAAGGAGGTAGGGCATGAAGAAGATGGAGCACAAGGCGTAGGAAAGTCTCAGGGGAAAAACTGACACAGTTGTGCAGAGGTACTGGGAAGGCCCCCCGAACTCTTCCTCTTCCTAAGAGTGGGGAAGTGACACAGGATGTACCCTCTGTGACTGAGTGCCCCGTGGCCCTGTGTGACTGTGTGTAAGTCCGATGGCCCCACGATACTGTGTGGCTCTGTGTGTGAGCATTTGGTGAGGCGAGCAACGTGTGATCCTTCCTGTGTGTGGCTTCGTGTCCCACTCTGTGTCAGCCACTGGCAATGGGGGCCGGTTTTGCGTCCCCTTCGTAGCAAACATTTGGTAGCGTCTGGAGACGTTTTTCGTTGTCACAGCTCGGGGAAGGAAGGCTTTGTGCTTGCTCCTGGCACCTGACGGGTCCAGATGCCCCTACTGAGCACAGGAGCCCCCCAAATTGTAATAGTGCCAAAGCTGAGAAGCTGGTGTCTGTGTGGTCCTGTAAGTGACACTCATGTGGGAGGAGGGAAGCAGGAGATATGGGGAGGAGCTGGGAGCAGTCGTGTCCACTCCACCCCGGGCGACAGAGGGCCGAAACGGGCTAGAACCAGCAGGACTGCTGACTCTGGGCTGGGCCTCATCTGGTGATTGTGGGTGTGTTTGTGTAAGTGAGAGGAGCCCTGCGCCTGTGGGGGACCCTAAGTCTGCGCCACTGGGACTCATCGAGACTCGGAGTTTGACCGCTCTTCCCCACTCTCGGCCCATCTGTCCTGTCTGCCCACAGCTCCAGTTTCCCCTGCAAGAGTTCATCTTGGCAATGGGCTTCTTCCTGGTCCTGGTGATGGAGCAGATCACACTGGCTTACAGGGAGCAGTCAGGGCCACCACCTCGAGAGGAGACCAGGGCTCTGCTGGGAACGTCAAACGGTGGGCCACAGCACTGGCACGACGGGCCAGGGCTCCCACAGTCAGGGGGAGCCCCAGCAGCCCCCTCAGCCCTCCGCGCCTGCGTACTGGTCTTCTCCCTGGCCCTGCACTCGGTGTTCGAGGGACTGGCGGTGGGGCTGCAGCGGGAACGGGCCCGGGCCGTGGAGCTGTGTCTGGCGTTGCTGCTCCACAAGGGTGTTCTGGCGGTCAGCTTGTCCCTGCGGCTGCTGCAGAGCCACCTGCGGGCACAGGTGGTGGCTGGCTGTGGGATCCTCTTCTCATGCATGACCCCTCTGGGCATCGGGCTGGGGGCAGCTCTGGCTGAGGCGGCCGGGCCGCTGCACCAGCTGGCACAGTCTGTGCTGGAAGGCATGGCAGCCGGCACCTTTCTATACATCACCTTCCTGGAAATCTTGCCGCAGGAGCTGGCCACCTCTGAGCAGAGGATCCTCAAGGTCATTCTGCTCCTCGCAGGCTTTGCCCTGCTCACTGGCCTGCTCTTCATCCAGGTCTAGGGAGCTCCAGGGGCCCTTGACTTTCCTTTCCTTCCCCAGCGTATAAGAGTAGGAGTGGGGAAGGGAGGACGGAGAATCAGAGGGTTCTCTGGGGGACAGGGATGGAGTCTTTGGGATGGACTGACCAATGGGAGGGATGTGGTAGACAAGAGCCTGGCCCCAAGGGGTAGTCAGATCACTAAGGACATGATCGGGGATGCATACTGCAGAAGACACCGAGTGCTAGAAGCCGGGGTCAGACACTATGTACAGGGACGGGCTGATGGTGGGAAGCCTGGGGGGCCGAACCCAGCGGCTGTGGGATGGGGAGGTGTCGAGGAGGCGCAGCCCAGAGTCAGCAGTCCTGCTGGTTCTAGCCCGTTTTGGCCCTCTGTCGCCCGGGGCGGAGTGGACACGACTGCTCCCAGCTCCTTCTCTGCATCTCCTGCTTCCCTTCTCCCAGAGGACTCATGCCAAATGGCTTCTTCCTGCCAGTTTTGGTACCTTCTCTGGGTTCTCTAGTCCTGCTCACTTCTCTGTTTTTAAAGTGCCAAATAAATCCCTTCCCTCTTTGTCAAAAAGCACAGTGATGGCCCTGGACCTGGCCCAACATCTCAGTGAGGGGCCTGCTTGCCCTTTCCAGGCAGCCCTATTTGCTGAGCTGAGGTCGGGGGAGGGTTGGCAGGGCTGCGGCCCGGCCCGCACCGCCATGCGCCCGAGGAACCCTGAACACCCACATGGCTGCCGCGTGCCCAGGCGACAAACACTGAGCCGCCGAAACGTTTTTATACCAGAGGAGCCCGAGGGAAGGCTCACCCCCAGCTATTTTTGGGGAGGGAGGGCTGTGGATAGAGCCACGTCCTCTAGAATCTATTTTACTAACTGACCTGTTTTGGGACTTGTTACCCAAATAAAAGATGTTTCTATACATTTGTACAGTGTCCGATTCGTTTGCCTGGGGCAAGGGGTGGCCCGTGGCCCGTCTGAGGGGCCGCAGTCCCTGACGTTTATAGCTGTTTTAATAGTCCCGCTCGCTCCTGTCTTCTCTCAGGCGCCGTAGTCCGCTTCCCCGAAGACCCAGATTTTCCCTCTTTTGTTCCTTCCTTCTTCCCGCCCTGTCTCCACCCCTTCCCCTTCCTCCCGAACCCTTCCTTCGCCCGCAGCCCGCTCCCCTTCGCGCTCCGAAGCTCGAGACCAACTCAGAACTACGCTTCCCGGCGGGCCCCGCGCAGGGAGGAGCCGCGGGGGAGGAGCCAGGCTCCCAGGCCCCGGAGCCGCAGGACTGTTGGGAAATGGAGTCCACTTCCTGTCCGGACTGCTCGCCTGGGGCCGCGCAGGGGTCACGTAAACAAACTACAGTTCCCGGCGGCCCCAGCGCGCGGCAGGTCCGGGCTAGGCTGGGGCCGGGTTCGCGGTGCTCGCCGAGGCAGCGGCGGCGGCGGCGGCTGGAGGCGCCGGCCGGGGCCCGCGGCGGGGCCGTGGCTTGTCCCGGAGGGTGGCGGGGAGGGACGCACGGGGAAGATGGCGACGGCGGGAGCCAACGGGCCCGGCTCGGCCACGGCCGCAGCTTCCAATCCGCGCAAGTTTAGCGAGAAGATCGCGCTGCAGAAGCAGCGTCAGGCCGAGGAGACGGCGGCCTTCGAGGAGGTGATGATGGACATCGGCTCCACCCGGGTGAGGGGCCGCCGGGGGAGCGGGAGCTGGGGGCGCCGTCCGGGAGCGGGAGGCGGGGCGGGGGCGGGCGCCGCGGCGAGGGAGGCGGAGCGGGGCGGCCGCCGGCTGGGCGGCGCGGGTGGGGGGGCCGCGCGGGGCGGGAAGACGGGCGTGCGGGGGAGCCGGCGGGGGCCGCGGGGCCGGGGAGCCGGCGGGGGCCGCGCGGGCGGCGGCGGCGGGCCCGGGCGTCCCCGGCGGAGTGCCGGGGGTCGCCCCTGCAGCATCCCCGGGGCTCGGGCGGCGGCGGGGCGGGGGGCACGGGCCGCCGGCGCCTCCGGCTCGGGCATCTCCTGGTCTGGTCCCTCTGCCCCGTTGCGCCCCTCTCGCCGCTCGGGCGCCTTCGGGAAAGGGCCCCGGGAGCGGTGTGCGCCGCCGCGCTGGGTCTCGTGGGGGGCAGGAAGTCCCCTCCTGCGTCCCTTCCCTTTGCTTCCTTTTTCAAATACTTGTTGTGGTTTCCTGACGTGAACGAAGGTGAGGTCCGTAGCTCACAGACGGAGGGGACGCAGCTCTTTGAAGCTCCAGAGCGGGTCACCAGTTGGCTGTAGGTTAGGTTTGCTGAGCTTTCTAGGAAGATGGCTGCTTTGTGGGTCGGTTATAAGGTGCCTCCTCGGAGGGTCTCCTGTGCGTAGGGGACATTCAGTCCTGAGCAGTCCCAGAAAGAAGACACCCGGGCCCGGTTGCCTGTGAAGCCCCTCTGGCCTTCGCTTCTTGCTTCCCAGGCCCCAGTATCAGAGGGCGTGAGGGTGGGGGTCTGCCCAGCTGGCGTGCAGTCCTCCTTTAGGGACCCGTTCTTCTCAGAACAGCAGGTGAGGGTACTGCCGCATGGGATCCCGCACAGCCCCAGCGGGGAGGACCTCCTCGGGAGAGGGTGGAACAGAAACACCGCTGGGAGCTCGTTCTGTGCCCGTCTGACTGGTTTGCATCGATGCCTGTGACTCTGGCTGTGCTCTTGTGTGTTTTCCCCTTTGGGTCTCTAGAGACCATGTGTCCTAGTTCATGGGAGTCAGAACAGAGAGCGTTAGGGGGGGAGCAGATCGGAGGCGCCGGCGCACAGCTCCCTCTCACAGTGGTCGTGATCCATCTGATCAAAGTTGCAGGAGCTTCTGGTCGGGGTGGGGACGGAGGCAGGAATGTGGGCCGGAAGGTGGGCTGGAGCCTAGCTTGAGGCCCTGTCCTCTGTCTGGGCTCTGACTCCCGCAGCCGCTGGGTGGGATTTTAGGGTTTTGTGCGCAAGCAGAAAGGCTGTGAGAAGCTCAGAGCTGAGGCCCCTGTCTTTTGAGCACCTTGGTTTGTCCAAATACCCCCTGTGCCCACCTTGCCACTGCAGATTATTTTTCTGCTGCTCATTAACGTCTAGTGGGCATACAAGGCCAGGGCTTGGGAACCCAAGAGTCTAAAGCTGGAGGTAAGGGAGCTGGGGTTTAGCTTAGCGGAGAGGGCTCTGCTGAGGCCCGTACAGCCGTCGGGGCCGATGGTGACGGGAGGCAGGTGTTGGCACGCGTACTAATAGCCATCTGGAGTGGCCCAGCGGTTTCCATAGTGTCTGCTGAACTCAGTGTGCTGATCTCTTGGAACAGAAAGTTCTGACGATGGGCTCAGCAGAGCAATGCATGACCCCCAGAGTTCAAGAGCTGCTCTAGGTCTGTGTTTTGGCTGGTTGCAGTGGTCCTCAGAAGTAGGTGTTCACCTCCCGCCGAAGGACTTAGGACCTGTAGACAGACTTAGGTTCTGCAGGATCGGCCAGACTGACGGTTGTGGCGTCTCACTGCTGGGCCAGATAACCTCTCCCCAAAGTGGGGATCAGGCCAGGCTGAACAGGGTTACTGCTCCCTCTCTCACCCCCGGTCTCAAGGCTCCCCTGGCCATCTAGGGGCTTTTGAATGAGCTAGAAGAAGACTGCTTCTTGGTTTTGGCACTGGTTTCCCAGCGAGGAGAGCCATCATTTCCCAGATGTTCTAGTTTGGGTGGTGCAGGCTTGTGTAGCTTTCCTGAGGCGGGGCAAATGGCAGAGCCTAGAAGCCTGCGCCGTCCAGAGCGGGAAGGAAGGAGGTTGGCGATAATGGCTCTGTGGCCGTCCCCTTGTGTTCCAGTTAGTCCTGGCGCACCGGGAAGGGAAAGCGGAGGTGCCTAATGGGCCCCCTTCCCGGGAGTTACCCCATGGGACTAGCTTGGGGGCTGCTGGCAACCCTTTGGGGACTCTGTTTAGACGGATGCCAACTGGGCCAGGCCCCGAGCAAAGCATCAGACCCTGCCTGGCTGGTAACGCCAGCCGTCGGCGCCGTGGATGCGGGTGGCGTGTCCCCGGCCTGGCCGGCTCTGCGTTTCCTGGCACCTCTCCTCCCGGCACCAGCGGGACGGCATGCCGCGGAGACAGATGGCACAGGAGCAGTGGTCAGAAGCTTCCCTGACACTCCCGCTTGTCCTCCCTCTCAGTTACAGGCCCAGAAGCTGCGCCTGGCCTACACGAGGAGCTCCCACTACGGCGGTTCTCTGCCTAATGTCAACCAGATTGGCTGTGGGCTGGCTGAGTTCCAGGTAAGCGGACACCGGCCGAGGGGGAGCATGGGCTCTCAGGCGACCTCCCCTGCTGAACTACCTGTCTCTTCCCGCAGAGCCCCCTCCACTCGCCTCTGGATTCGTCTCGGGGCACTCGGCACCACGGGCTGGTGGAACGAGTGCAGCGAGACCCCCGAAGAATGGCGTCCCCGCTCCGCCGCTACCCCCGCCACATATCCTTCCTGGGGGGTGGGGGCGGGCAGGGGAGGAGACCGGGTTCCGCGGGAACTCATGGGAGGGAGGGGCTCTGTGTGCGGTTCAGTCCTGTCCGTTCCGGACCTCCCAGAAAAGCTACCGTTCGGCCCGTGTGACCGCGATGGAGCCTTTGATGGGGGACGTATGTCTCCTGCCGAAGGGGGTCTGGTCTCCTCCTCACATTTTGCCTTACCTTTCTCTTGATAGCTTTTGGTTTTGGAGACGTTCGTTGACCTGTTTCCCATGCCCCATCCCGTTACTCTTTCTTGTTCTTCCAGCTCTGCTGGGCCTGATTCCCTTTTCTCTTCCATTCTTTGGCCCTGTTATTGCCCCTCAGGGAAGAGGAGGAGGGAGGTACTTGCTTCTCTAAACAGCTGGTCTACCTCCTCCAGTGTCTTGCGCTTATCTGGTCTCTGTGCCCTCTGTCCCCTCCTCCCTTTCTCCTTAACTGATGCTGCTCACGTCGACAGCTCGCCCTATGGTCCTGCCTACTTGTCTCCTCCCCCGGAGTCTGGCTGGCGGAGGTTAGTGTCTAGGGCATCTCCTGTCCACGCTCAGCTGTGTCTCTGGAGGGAGCTTGGCTTGGGGCTAGGCTTGCTGGTCCAGGCTTTGAACACTCCCTCCTCCAGGACGGCTGGCTGGGAGGGGTGGGGGGGGGCAGGCCCAGTAGGTGGGTCAGAGTCCAGCCCTGGCTATGTTGACACGGGCAGGACCAATGGTAACGGTGGCTGGCTGGGGTGTGTGCGTCCGGGGAGGGAGAACGGCCGCCTCTCCCCAGGACTGGATGCCAGGAGTGCTGCTCTGGCCCTCGGGTATACAGCATGGCTGCTCGGCTTCGGGATTCTTACTCAGCGGGTCCCGGCAGAGACAAGTTGAGCATCTCCAGATCTCTTAGCTTGACTGTGGGAGAGGGGTTGGGGTCCCAAGTAGCAGAAGAACCAGGAAGGAGGTGTGGCCCTGGGTGCTCAGCCCCGTCTGTCTTCCGCCTGTGGCCTGGTCCTCCCCAGCCCCATGCTTGCTCTCCCGAGTGTTGTCCTGACCTTGTGTTCCCCGCAGGGCGGTGCCCTGGGGCAGTTTCCCTGCGGAGAAGGGCCAGATGTTCCGACTACCG